>PVIH01012125.1:0-25559 GCA_004025045.1 Sigmodon hispidus
TGTGTGCATGACCACAGGACCTTGGGCTGACTAGTGCAATGCCTGAGTACTGACAGTGTATACATGACCACAGGACCTTGGGCTGACTAGTGCAATGCCTGAGTGCTGACAGTGTATACATGACCACAGGACCTTGGGCTGACCAGTGCAATGCCTGAGTACTGACAGCACATGCATGACCACAGGACCTTGGGCTGACTAGTGCAATGCCTGAGTGCTGACAGCGCGTGCATGACCACAGGACCTTGGTCAGCAATGCCTGAGTGCTGACAGTGCATGTGTGGTGGCTGTAGGACTCTGGAGGCAGCTGGGCATGCTGGAAATGCTAACACAAATATCAAAAATAAGACAGAGGAGATGGCTGCGTGGCTGAGATCATTTGCTGCTCTTGTAGGTGATGAGGGTTTGGTTCTTAGCATCTACACCGGTAGCTCACAGACATTTATAACTCCAGCTCTTGGAGATCCAATGCCTCCTTTGACCTCCTTGGGTATCAGATATGCATATATGGCACATACATACTTGCAGAAAAATCACTCATACGTATAAAATAAATAAATATAAAAAAATATATAAAGTAAGTTTTTTAGTTAGGGTTTCTATTTCTGTGAAGAGACACCATGACTACAGCAACTTTTACAAAGCAAAAACATTTACTTGGGGCTTACCTACAGTTTTAGAGGTTGAGCCCATTATGACCATGGCAGGAAGCATGGCGGCGTGCAGGCAGACATGGTGCTGGAGAAGAAGCTGAGGTTCTACATCCGGATCTACAGGTAGCAGAAGGAGTCTGTGACACTGGACATAGCTTGAGCATAGGAGAGCTCAAAGACCAACCCAACAGTGACACAAGGCCAACAGGGCCACACCTACTCTGACAAGGCCATTCCTCCTTTGGGGGCCATTTTCTTTCAGATCACCACAGTAAGACAGACATGGCAGCACATGCCTTTAATCTTAGCACTTAGGAGGCAGAGATGGGTAGGTCTTTGTCACTTTGAGGTGAGCCTGGTCAAAGTTCCATGCCAGCCAGGCTTATATAGTGAGAGCCTGTCTAAAAATAATGAAGTGGATATGGTGATACATATCTCTCATCCCATCGCTTGGGAGGCAGATGCAGGCAGATCTCTCTGAGTTTGAGGCCATTCTGATCTACATAGAGAGTTCTAGGCCAGCTAAGACGATCCTTGTCTAGTAATAATAATAAAATAATAATAATGTGGTGATCTGAGGAAGACATTCAACGCCAACTTTTAGCCTCTATATGCTCATGACATACGAGCACACTTGTGCACACACACCCCCAATATGACAGCATAGAGTGTGACTGTATTTTTTACCAGACTCCTGGAGTCTGTACATCAGTGGCCCTCAGCCCTCCTAATGCTGGGACCCTTTTATACAATTCTCATGTTGTGGTGACCCCCAACCATAACATTATTTTCATTGCTAGCCCTTGACTGTAATTTTGCCACTGTTATGAATCATATTGTAAATATGTGTTTTCTGATGGTCTTGTGTGACCCCTGTGAAAGGTCATCTGACCCCCTAAGGGGTTGTAACCCACAGGGTGAGAGCCAGCGCTGTAGATGGAAGGTCACTGTTTGCCTAGACTTGGGTGTGTCTAGTAGCTGAAGGGTAAGGAGTTTCATTCTGGGGTGATAAAATGTTCTGAAGTTGATGGTGAACGTGACCGCACAACTTGAAAGCCACGAACAACCAGTGTGCACATAGTGAGGCCTCCCTCAGGTGGAGAAAGAGGCTGGCCTTCAGGTATCTCCAGCTCTGACACCTGGCTGGGTGAGTCAATGAGGGATTTCTCATGGTGACACTCTTCTGTCCGGGTGGGAGCTTGGACATCTCTGAAGCCTTCCCAGGGATGTCTATGTGTTAAGGTGGTTTTTCTCGCTGGGTGGGGCTGGGCTCTAGTGCTGCTAAATTCAGGCTGTCAGTAACGTATGCCAGGCTCCATTTCCCCCAGGGAAGCACGTTACACCAGGAGGAGGATTAGCTACCTGTCCCCACAGTTCTCTGGCTTCAGTCCTGGAACAGCAGCTCAGTTGCTCAGGCTTCTCTTTAGGAACACAAGCTTGAAGTCTACTGAGACCTGCTAAACTGGAGATTTCAAGGACAGGACTCTTAATGTTTGAGACCCAGGGCAGATTCTGAGGTCCATGATGCAGAGAATATCTCTGCCTTATCCCCTTGTGCAATCTTGGCACTGGGGATTTCCCGTATGGCATGCAATAGCAGTGGTGAGACTTCGCTGAGTGAATGATGGGTTAGCTCCATGTTCCTGGCTGTTTCTTTCCATCTAGGGCCAACCAGGACATTTGCACACTGGGGAAGAGAGAAGGGTGTGGATCCTTCGCTTCTGTGCCTTGTCAGTTCAGTCAGGGCTCTGAATTATTAAGCAGCCCATCCCATGCAGCCTTCTTAGGAAGGAGTTTGGCTCTTTGGATGCTCTTCCCCCAACCTCCGTAGGGATGATTCCCATCTGATTTCAGAAGAGCTCTCTCCCTCTACTTCACGCTGGCCCAGGAAGGAAAAGCAGGAAGCAGCTGGAAGGATGTTTGTACATTTCCAAGATAAAATGTGCCCAGATTATAACACAGCTGGCCCAGGAGAACAGGCCAAGTGTGTCTTAGAAATCCTGGGAAGGTGTGGCTACACATCAGAAACACACTCTGCCATCCCCGCTAGTCAGGGGGAGGCCAGAGGCTGGACCTGCAGTGCCCTCCCCATTGCTTCTGGGTGAGGGCTGAAGCTCTGATTGTGGCCGACACTCTTTTCAAATGCCCTAAAGCCAGGATTTCTTTGAGCTCACACCTGAATCACCAGCTGGGTGATCCAACCTTGTGACCTGTCCTCTCTAGTTAAGAAGCTCATGGCTCCCTGCCATGAACCCTACCCTTATGAGGCCACTGCAATTAAGTGACAGTCATCTCACTCCCAGTGGCTAGGTCCTGCCTTTCCTGTTAGCCTCCGAAGTCTGATACAGTAAGCATGCTAAGAAGCTAATTGAGCCTTGTTTTCTGGGCTGTAATCAGCATGACAAACTGAAGCATGAGATAGGGTTTCTATGAAGAGACATCATGAGTCTGTCAGCTCTTATAAAGGAAAGCATTTGATTGGGGCTAGCTTACAGGTGTAGAGGTTTGGTCCATTGCAGTCATGCTGGGAAGCATGGTAGCGCTTGGGCAGACATGGGTCAGCGGGAAGAGAGAGACACTGGGCCTGACTCGAGCATCTGAAACCTCAAAGCTAACCCCAGGGACACACTTCCTAATAGTACCACTTCTTTTGAACCTTATGGGGGCTACTTTTATTGAGGCTGCCATACAAAGCCCCTCTTTCTGTGGAGAGCCAGGGCTGTATCCTAGGGGTTTGATTTCCTTTGCTCAAAGAGATGGCTTTCTTTTTAAAAAAAGCTGGTGCTTTCTTTCTTTCTTTTTTTTTTTTTTTTAATGTGTTTTGAGTTTGTGCTCCACAGTCTTGCCTGCTACCCACAGAAGCCAGAAGTGGGTGCTGGATCTGCTGAAACCAAAGCTATAGATGGTTGTGAGCAGTCATGTGGGTGCTGGACACCAAACCTGGGTCCTCTAAAAAAACAGTAAGTGTTCTTATCCACCAAGATGCAGCTCTAGCTTTAAGGATTTTTTTTTTTTTTCATCAAGTAGGTAAAACATCCAAATCATATCCTATCACTGAGGAGGATATATCATATATTATATGATATAGCATATCTTCTATGAGACTTCTAGACCCATTTTGGTTTTATTCATTTTGAAGCTAGGCTTTGCTTCAGAATAACTTCCTGTCTGCTGAGAAGCTGTGGAGAACGCACATGATGCCTAGCTCTTTCCGAGCCCGTGAGACTTAAGCCCCTGCTAGGTCTGCATTTCCCTATTTCACCAAGGAACATGCGGTCAGACTCCATGAGGTGAGCTGCTCTAGGGTCTAGGGAGTGTGACAGTCATCTCAGAGGGGGTGCTCTACCCCGGGCTGAGGTTTTCAGGCTTTGTGCCCATTTGCTAGACACTGGTGGTGTTTAGTGGACTTTGACCTCAGACCTGCTTTCGGTAGGATGTTAGTGTGACCCTGGATGGTCCTGGATTGCCAAATGGTCGCAATGAGCTGAGGTCAGCTCACGGCAAAAGGCCAACGGGGAAAACCATCACAGGCAAAATTAACAGAGACATTGCAGGGCTGCCTTCAAAAGCTGCTTCCCCAGTTAGGAGAGTGTGGCCTGCATCACACCACATGGAGGGGGAACCGCTCAGGGCTGGGGCAGGACTCTGTGCCACTGACAATGTCCCCTCCTGGCTCCCACCCCAGCTATGACACACTGCTACATTAGCTCCTTCCCTGTCACACTCAGAGTTTTCTACAATAATCAGCTCCCCCCTCCCCAAGATGTTTGATTCTCTTCCTGCTATCTCATGCCTTAACCAGAGCCAGAAAGGCCCAGACCTTCTCAGGAAAGGTATGTCATTGCTGAATGGGTGTGTGCTGTGTGTTGGGTGGAGTGGCTGAGTGAATATATTTGCTCTTAAAGAACCCCAGAGGAGGCTACTGAGAAGCCACGTCATGCCCAGATTTATCTGGCTCTTTTTGTGGGTAGTTGGATTGAGACAGGGCCTCATTTTGCCCAGGGCCTCACATTCGATTTGGACTGATGATCCTTCTGCCTCCTCTGTCCTAGTTCTGGGATGATAGATGTGCACACCCCATGCCCACCTTATTCTGTGTGTGTGTGTGTGTGTGTGTGTGTGTATGTGTGTATGTGAGTTATTTTACAAGCATCTCTTACTGTTGCACTCATATCAGAAATGTGGAAAAATGAAAAAGAAAACAGCCATGTTCCATAAATGGCAAATAATTTGAGTAGGGTTGGTTCAGTTCGGGGAGGTGCTTGCTACCCAGCCTGATGCTCTGAGTGCATTTTTAGAGCCACAGGGAAGAAGAGCCCTGATTCCCAGAAGCTGTCCTCTGATCTCTGCATCCATGCTTTGGCACATCTGAGCCACCCCATACTAAATTTAAAAAATTAAATGTAATTAAATCAAACCAAGCCAAACACACACACACACACACACACACACACACACACACAAGTTTCTGAGAAAATATTTCTCCAAATGTCAATAAATAACCAAAAAGCTCATGAAAAGTGCTTGGCATCTTGAGTACTGAAGAAAATGCAGATCAAAGCTACAGTGGTGGGGGGGAGGTGACTCTTGTTGGAACGAGGTTCAGGGCAGCATGACTCTCAGAACCGGGGAACTAAAGTGTTTGGAGAAGCAACAGCGTTTCTTTTAATAGTGAGGTTTACTCCAAGTTACCAAAATACATGAGTTTTATTGGTGTACTTGGCAATCTTTCAGAACAATTTAAGACTAATGTGTTTTTAAAAGAGTTCTGAGTGCCTTCCCTGAAAGGTAGTGCTGTGGCCATCTTGCAAATGTGCCACAGCAGAACGGCTCCAGTGCAGGGCAGGCATGGAGAAAGTGGCGCTTGCGGCCTTCCGGGAACTCACCCCTCTGCCATCGAGCTCTGTATGGGAGCTTGATAAATTGACTGGTTTCCAGAGTGAGTGCTGGTGGAAGCTTAGGAAGAGAAGCAGAGCTGTTTACATCTCCCCCAGGGAAGAAAGTTTAGCATCACAGACTGTGCCCTGCAAATGCCCCTCTACCCAGCATATGACAGGGTAAGGATATCAGCACTCTCTGGAGACTGTCCTCACTCTTACTAAAGAGCTTGACCTTGTTCCACAGCTCGAGCTGAGGCTGTTGGGTTATAGAGCTCCACTGTCTCCTGGCATCTCTGCTCTGAGATGTTCCCAAAGTTTTCTTAGCCTGCTAGCCCCGCCCACACTTCCTGTCTGCCTTTCGCCAGTCAGCATTTTCATTACACCAGTAGGTGGGACAGTTATTTACAATGCAACATAATTCCACTACACTTCATGGCCTCCTGTGGCTGGCAAGGCTGAGGATAGGTGCTCTAAGAAGGTGGAGCCACTCCTAATGCTGGGGCCTAGGCATCTAAAAAAAGGATATTTTCACTTATGGTGGTTTGAAGATGTCCAGGGAGCCTGGGCAAATGCTCCTCCATGCAGTTAAGGAGGTATGATCTATACAGAAAAGAGTCAGAGAACAAGTTGTTTTCCCAACCAAGTTTGGCCTTATTAATCACTTTTAACACTCATCATGTGCTCTGTGCTGCTTTTCTTAGCTGTGACAGGTATGGTGAGGGGGCGGGACCAAGAGAACAGCAAGTTCATGATAGTTGTCAAGTGCGAATAGATAGAGATGCTAAGTTAAATAGACTATGGGCTGGAGATGAGCCATAGTTCAGTGAAAGGGGGCTTGCCTAGCTGTGTGAGGCCATCCTTTGCTCTCCAGCATGACAAAATGCAAAATAAAGTATGTTCCCAGTTTCAAGATTTTGTAATATACAAGTTGGTGTAGACTTTTCCAGATTGTCCTCCACTCAAGCAACTCAGGTCCTATTGGCAAGTAAAAAGGAAACACTGTCTGTTGAGCAGTGACCCAGAGGTCTCCACAGATACCTTCTTCTATCTGTTTATGCAAGTATAGGCAAAGTGTTCCAAACAGGCCTCCAAGTCATGAGCCACAGAGTATGTTCAGTGAAGATGGTGAGACACATCAGCAAATGACCTCATAAATAAGGCATGGCACACATATGAAATGGATATTATTTAGCTCTGAAAAGTGAGCTCCTGACATACACTGCAACATTGCAGACATGCCATATGAGGTGCAAGGGACAGGTTAGGGTTCTGCTTCTGTGAACTGCCTGGGAGAGTGAGAAAGGGGGATGGGGGATTACTATCCATCCTGCAGAGATGAAGAGGCTTCTGGAGTCCAGGATGACTGCACAACATGAATGTTCATGGTGCCATCAACTGGATGCTTAAACGTGGTTCAAGGGTATGTTTTGTTGTATACTTAATTTACCAGGATTATAAATGTTAGATATTTCCAGTTAGTCCTCAGAAAACCACTTGAGCATTTAATCCTCTCACTTCTAGTGGTTGCTTGACCTCCCATCATATTTGGAACCCAGACTTGGCTCCAGGTCCCTCAGTGGTGGTGCAGGGGACACTGCTAGATGTACGGTCAGTAGCAAAGGGGACATTTTTAGAGGGTCAGTCACCAGCAAGATCAGGCTAAGCAGGCAGCGTTTATGGTCCTTGAGTGTCAGAGGCTCCTGGACTTGCTTCTTCAGCTCTCCCAGTTGGGGACAGTAATCCAGTCCCAGCAAAAAGTTCCCAATTAGTAATTCAGCAAAAAAGATTACTGCAAGGCCTTTCAAAGCCTTGTGACTCAGTATTATGTAACAACCGAGTCTGCATTAAAGAAGCAAAAAACCAGCAATATTTTCCTGTTACCTCTCTCTCTGTCTCTCTATCTCTGTCTGTCTGTCTGTCTGTCTCTCTGTGTGTGTATGTGTGTGTGTGTGTGTGTGTGTGTGTGTGTGTGTGTGTGTGTGTGTGTGTGTGTGTGTGATGAGGGTTATGGGATAATTTGCAGGGCTCAGCTCTCTCTTTCTATCATGTGGGGTCAGTTTGGTTGAACTCAAGTTCACCAGGCACTGTTATCCACAGAGCCATTTCATTAAACCCTGCCTCCCTCATGTTTTACCTTTTTTTGGGAAAAGAATATTCATTTTATTTTATGTTTGAGTGTTTTGTGTGCATGTGTGTATCATGTGTGTGCTTGGTGCCCACAGAGGTCAGAAGAGGTCATGGGATTCTCTGGAACTGGAGTCACAGATGGTTGTAAATAACCATGTGGGTGCTGGGAATTAAACCTATGTCTTTTGCAAGAGCAACAAATGCTCTTAACCACTGAACCATTTCTCCAGCCCCTTTATTAAAATGTGTGTATTTTACATTTTTTGTTGGTTGTTTAGTGTGTGTGTCTGTGTGTTTATGTACATGCACTCAAGCATGTGTGTACATGGAAGTCACAGGATAACTTAGTGCATTTTTCCCTACCACACAGAACTCAGTTGGCTGCCTTGGTCAAGGTCCTTTAACTTCTGAAACCATCTCACTGGTACCCATGCCTTCATTTTAAGGAGTGTGTTTGCATTTGACCTGTTATCTACAAGGCTCAGTAAAGTTGGCTTTAATCTGTAAAAGATTGGTAGGGTTAGTTTGATTGCCCTAGACATACATTGACCTGTTCTATTTCTAACTCAACCATCTCTTGGCATTTTCCTGAGCACTATCTATCCTTTGCTATTTTGTGGGTTGGCATTACAGTCAGACTGGTTCCCAAGAGCTCACTGTA
Source organism: Sigmodon hispidus (assembly GCA_004025045.1). Lineage (NCBI taxonomy): Eukaryota > Metazoa > Chordata > Mammalia > Rodentia > Cricetidae > Sigmodon > Sigmodon hispidus. The sequence continues at coordinate 8,322 of PVIH01012125.1, forward strand.
TGTTTGTAAGACAGTCATTATAAATACAAATTACAGGAGGACATTGTTTTAAACTCAGCTCTTGCACAGGACCCCCAGTGGACAAGACCGAAATCAAAATGGAGTCACTCATGCTAAAATTACACATCACTAGGCTGTTATCTTTTCTTCTAAGAAATCATGACAGATAAAAAGTTTTCAAACTGTAGGATAATGATGTCCTGTCTTTCCTGGCTCCATATTCAGATTTTATGTTGAAAGTAAGTTTGGAGTGGCCAAGCAACTCCTTGTTCTAGAATTCGGCTTTTGCTCATCTTAATTAGAGTAGAGTCTGGCACTAGAATCACAAATTAAGGCAAATCTCAAGCTTGAAATTAGACTTACTGTCATTTTATTCTTTAGCAATTAATTTCTTAACTTATTTTTTTAAAATAATAATTATGTTTGGCAGAGAGAGGATATGCAGGAGGAATATGAGCATACTGCCAGGGTCTTGACTGGGTATGGTGGCACACAGCTTTTACCCCTATACTGGGGCCAGAGGCTGCTGGATATCTGTGAGTTCAAGGCCAGCCAAGTCTACATAGTGAGACCCTGTTTTAAAACAAACAAACAAACAAACAAACAAACAAACAAACAAACATCTCAGAGGCTCCTGAGCTATAGTTTCTACCTATCATAGTAAGGGTGTTCCCAGCTTTGCTCCTTGTCTCCAAATGGTAAGTACCTGCAGCCAAGGCTACAGGGATCCCTCCCCATATAGACAGTGGGACCTGCTTAGCTACCAACTCCAGATTCTCTGCCACCTTCAAAACCAGAACTATAGAGGCCTGTCATTGTATGTCCTCTTCCTGTTCCCCTCTCACCAGGGGTTACAGGACCCAGCAGCCACCAGTACCATGCCATCCTCACTAAGTGACTCACATGTGACTGAATGTCCTTAGCTTTGGGGAGTTACTATATTTGTTTATTTTGGTTTTTCAAGACAGGGTTTCTATGTGTAGCCCTGGATGTCTTAAAACTGGCTTTGTATGTAGACCAGGCTAGCCTTGAACTCATAGAGAGATTACTTACTTTTGCCTCCCAAGTGATAGAATTAAAGACTTGTGAGTACTACCATTCTCACTGGAAAGTTGTTCTTTAAACTTTACATATTCCTTGTTGTTTTATTCTGTGTACAGCACTCTACTTTCCCAAAGTAATTGTCCAGAGCAGCTGTTATGACAGGATTGATAGAAATCAGGAGGGAGGTCTGTTGTATGTGGTTTCTGGCCTGGACTTTACAGTCTAGTCCAGAGGATTGGACCCAGTCTCAGCCCCACTGCCACTTAGGCCCAAATAATCACACAGACACTTGTATTATTTTTACACTGATCAACCTAGGGCCCAGGCATATAACTTGCTTACTCCTTCATCTGAGCTAACCCATCTTGTTTAGCTATGTGGCTCGATACCTTTTCTTAGAGCAGCATTTCAGCTTCTTTCCTCTGTGTGTCTCCGTCACATGTCTGTGGTGTCTCTGCTCTGCTCTGAGATGTTCCTGGAGATGTTCTTAGTCTGGTAGCCCCGCCCACAGTTCCTGTCTGCCTCTGGTCAGTTAGCTTTTTATTAAACCAGTAGGAGGGACAAATATTTACAACATACCAACATAATCCCACTACATAGGTCTCTGCACTACTCTACGGCCTCCATCTTTTCAGGTGCAGTGAGGCAGTTCAGGTCTTTCTCTCTTTGAGAGCCTCTGGCTGGGCTCACAGTCTTCGGGCTAGGCAGCCTGGATTCTCTCTTTTCTTCCACCTCCCTTCCTCTCTCCAATGTCCCTCAGTCCCCTTTTCTAGGGCTATCTCTATGAATTGAAGATTCTTCCCAAGTTTCTGGCCAGTGCAAATACAAGATCTCCTAGAGGTCCAGAATGCCCTAAGTCCAAACACCCTCTTTGTGTAGCCCTGGAGCTGAGTGGTACTCACCTTCAATAGCCCAGGAGGGCAACAAGGCATTTTTCTTAATAAAAGGCGCCTCCACTGAGTTCAGAGCTAGACTGTTCTGTGGACTGGGGAGACAGTGCAGGATGTCTATGCTAGGCAAGCTGTCTGCCCCCAGGCCTTCTTCCAGGACTTTTCACTCTGTGGTCATCACTCTTGATTTCTCAGGACCAGCACCCAGGGCAGCTGTGTGAAGCCGATCTTGACAAAGATTAAGAGAGAAATCTCATCAAACTACACACTCCATCAACTCCTGTTTTTAAAATTACAGTTTTATTTTTAACTGCACATGGGAAACAAAAACAGAAACAACTGGAAAGAGGGAAGAGGGACTCTGTGTCACATGACTCTCGGAGAATGTGCTCTTAACCGTCCCCCCCACAAATAACTGATATCGTCTCAAGTTTACTTGTAAACATAGCATAGGGTCCTGATCATCTGCAAATAGTGTATAGAAATGTCACACCTGTCCACCTGTCTCCACACTGGTAGATAGGAACCTTTTCTATGGGCCTTCACAGGGGCTGGGCACCTTTGAGAGCCTGAGGTAGAGGTGAAACCTGGGCCTGAGGTGGAGCGGAGGACTCTGCCTTGGCTTGAACCTCGGGCTTCGGTCGGCAGAGCCTATGATCCTTGGTCATATAGCTTCTAATCCACTTCCCAAGCTTGGGCAAGCAATGAAAGCAAGACACTGAGTTTGCTGATGGAGACCTTTGGTGTCTTGGATTGAAACATTTGGGCTTCACAAGGGCCTGATGCCCCTGCGTGGGCGCTCATGGCCTTTGCACTGTTTGAGGTCATCTTCTTCAGGCCTTTCTTGTGCTTCTTAGAAAAGCACAAGCATCTCAGGAACTTGAGGTTAACCCCCTCCCCACAAGACATCTGTATCTTCGTGCATGGAGTTACTTGATGCCATTTTTGGGATTGGTTGTGTGTGTGGTGTGGTTTTTGGACTTGGCACAAGGTCTATGTAACCCTGGCTATCCTGAAACTCACTCATATAGACCAGGATAACCTTGAACTCACAGAGATCTGCCTGCATCTGCTTCTCAAGTACTAGGATTAAAGGCATGTGCCACTATGCATGACTTATATTTTTCATATTTTTAGTTCCTCTTAGACTATTCATAGCCCAGGAACTTCCTTTTAGAAGAGACCCTGCTTCTCAGAGATGGGGCAGGACTCTTCCCAGGGCTCTGTGTCCTCCCATTATTCAGCTTAAGGATTCCGAGTCACAGCTGCAGAACCTGCCAAGGTGACGAGTCCTCCTGGCTGTCACCAACTCCAACTCCGAAACAGACAGCAAGCACATCAAGGGGAAATGAAGTTTAATGTTGCATTTCTAAAAATAAAACTTTGTAATTCTGAGATACATTGAGACTTCCTCTGGTTTGACAACATTACTCACATGTCCTGACTTACTCTCAACGGTCATGTTGTGGCCTTTGTCACGGAGGGTTAACCAGAGGACACTCTCTATGAAAACCTCTGCCACCTGCCTCTGGCTCCGGGAGGCTGCTTGCCCTGTCTCAGTTGGCTAAGCCTGTCACAAATACTGCAGGCTGAGTGATTTAACCCCAGACATTTCTCACTGTTGAAGATCCAGGCGACTACACAGTAAGTATCACTGTTGGATCCTTCTGGGGTTCCCGTCCACAAGGGACTAAGCCCACCCTGAGGACACTGCCCCCACCACCTCAGCCACCTAGAGCTGTCCCCCAAAGGCCTCCATGCCAAATACAAGGGGAGAGCTTTAGCCTGAATTGGCAGGGTGCACAGTGGGTCAACTCCAGTCAGCCTTAGGGCAGTCTTTCCAATTTCCACTCGTGACAAGAAGTGAAAACCAAGATTGCCAGGTGTAACTGAAACACTGCCATGTTTCCTCTATCTTCCAGGACTAGGAACAGGAAAGGGCCTCTTAAAATTACTACCATGGATATTAGTGGTTTTGATGGCGCTCTCTGGAGAGCCCCAAGGAGAGTGGAGTGGACTCTTCTTTTCTCTATAACAAAATGTCTGCAGAAAAGCCTTCCTGGAGGAGATCAGTTATAAGAAGGTGAAATCAAGTTCCCCTCAGTGCTGGTCTAAAGATATCCCACACTGCTATGTGTTAAATTCATCAAAATGCACAGTGACTTTCTATTCTTTTGTTCTTCCTGTTCAGGACTATGATTCATAGGCATGCTTTGTCATGAGAAAAGCAGAAAACGAAACTTGGCCATGGCATGTTTCTGGTTCCAATTGGGAGAGAAGGTGATGAGTCTGCCTTTTATATCTGGACTTCTTAAATGCTTCTCTCTGCTGTTATTAAGTTGATAGTTCCATGGTCTATATATGAGTAATAAGTAATTATAGCCAACAGTTATTGAATTCTTCACATGTACCCAAACATTTGATCTTCATAAAAGTCTCATGAAGAAGACATTTTATCCGCGAAACCACAACATATCAAATAATCTAATTTCCATTCTTCTCTTCAGGTTCTGAGATGTACATTCATAGAAGTCTTTATGGTTGTTTGGTTGGGTTTAAAACTTACTTTATCTTATGCATATGAATGCTTTTCACTTACACATACATGTCTATACATCATATGCATGCCTGGCACCCTGAAGGCCAGAAGGCATTGGACCCCCTGGGACTAAGCTACAGATGGTTATGAACCGCCATGTAAGAGCTGGGAACTGAACTCAGATCCCCTGCAAGAGCAGCAAGTGTTCTTAACTGCTGAGCTGGGGGTTTTGTTTGTTTGTTTGTTTTTGTTTATTTATTATTATTTTGTTTTGTTTCTGAGACATGATCTTGCTCTCTATTTAGCATAGGCTATCTAAAGCCAGGGATCTACTATCCTGCCTCCTGAAGTTGTAGGAACGTGCTGCCATGTCCAGCTCTTATTGTTCTCTAAGAGTTGCCTCTGAGATCAAAACACAGAGACAAGCAGAAAGAATGAAATCAAACTAAAGATATGGAGAAGGGCTGGGTGAGGGGGGCAGACTAGGGAGGGAGGGGGAGTAAGGAATAGTAAGGTAGATGGGGAAGGGTTGGGTGATAAGAGCTGGTAGGAGGAAGGTAAAGGACCCCAACTACAAAGGGAGGAGAATTTGAGGCAATAAAAAGACACTTGGAAAGTACTTTCCTGGTGTGTACCTTACTCTTTCTTCCCTATCTAGGAAAAATTCAATATGGAGTCTGTCATAATTCATCTAGGGTAAGATGCTATCAAGGGCAAGGTTTGCTCAGTGGCAAGATATTATTTTGTCTCCGTAAGAAAGATACAGAGTGAGAAAGGGAGAGAGAGAGAGAGAGAGAGACAGAGAGACAGAGACAGAGAGACAGAGAGACAGAGACAGAGACAGAGAGAAGAAAGCCACTGATCACAAGTGCCATTGGTTGAAAATGTCCCAGTTTCAAATAAATAGGTCACATTTAATCTTTCATAGTCAGATTTACATCTTTTTGGTTTGGGTTTTATTTGGTTTGTGGTCTGAAACACTAAATCCTTCTAAATGCTGGAATTACAGAGCCATACCCACAAGTCTGGTTTTGTTTTGTTTCAAATGTATCACTATCCCATCACTCCAGAGCTGAGTTGCTGGATTGTAGCTCCATGGTAGAACACTTGCTTAGTGAGTGTCAGGCCCTCAGTTCAGTCCCAAGCACTGCAGATCTCAGCTACGACTGTTTTATAAAAGAGAACACTGGACTAGGCATGGTGGCACATGACTTAAATCTCAGCATTTGGGGTGTAGAGGCAGAAGGATCTCTGTGATATTTTTAGCCCAGTCTGCTCTACATAGCAAGTTCCAGGCCAGCCAGTGAGACCCTGATGGGGTGGGAGAGAATGAACATGAATGAGCATGAACTGGTTGCTAGAGAGATGGCTCAGCAGCTAAGAGCACTGGCTGCTCTTTCAGAGGACCCAGATTAGCTTCTCAGCACCTGTAATGTGGCTTATAATTCTCTATAATTCCAGATCCCAGGAGATCTTAGCCCTCTTCTGGCATATTCAAGTACTGTATGCATGTGGTGTGCAAACACACACACATACAGAGAGAGAGAGAGAGAGAGAGAGAGAGAGAGAGAGAGAGAGAGAGAGAGAGGACTCATATACATAAGATAAAAAAAAATCTTTAACAAAAGTCTAGCATCTCAGAGAAGCTACATGAAATTTGGGGTTCACAGTTACTAAAGAGGATTCTAGCCCCAAGCAGCTTGATTCACAAACTATGCACTTTGCTGAGTTCACATAGAATCATTGATCAAACAGGATTTTATGAGATTGTAGTTAATAATAAAATTAATTTTTTGTTTGAGTCAGACTGGCTTCCAAGTCACTTTGTAGCTCAGGGTGACCTTGAATTCTAGATCTACCTGCTCTACCTCCCACATGGCAGAATCACAAATGTGGTCTAGTTTGCCTGACACCAAAAGTGGTTTCTGAGTTTAAAATACTCAGCTTGGGATGCATAGCTCTCACACAGAGGTGTTTTGTTGAGAACCTGCTCTTCAATCTGGAGAAAAGAGAAGGCGATGGCCTGGGCTTTGTCTCTGCAAGAAGAGCTTACTTATCTTCCACTGTAGAGCAAAGAGTGTTTGTCTCATAGTCAGAGAGAGAGAGAGAGAGAGAGAGAGAGAGAGAGAGAGAGAGAGAGAGAGAGAGAGAGAGAGAGGAGATGGACAGATGTAGTATGAATTATGAATTCCCACTTGTTTTAATAATAAAAACCCGAGTCAGTTATGGGGTCAACATCAGAGCAGTAAAGGAGCCATCCATCAAGCCGTTAGAGAGCCTTCTTACCTCTGCCAATCTGAAGGGCTAGCTCCTCTTTCTGCCTGACTTTTATTCCTCTCTCTTCCCAGCCATATTACTTTCTGTCTCCACCTCCCTAGTACTGGAATTAAAGGTGTGAGCCTCCATGGTCTGGCTCTGCTTCTCTTTTGGACAGATTCAAGGGTGGCCTTGAACTCCTGATCTTCCTGCTTCCTCCTTCCAAGTGCTGGGATTAAAGGTGTGTGCCACCACTTTATGCCCTCTGTGTTAACTAGAGGATAGTTCTGCCCTCTGATCTTCAGGCAAGCTTTATTAGGACACAAATAAAATATCTCCACTGACAAATTATCATTTCTTTTGTTTTTCCTGAGGTGAACACTTTATCTGTAGAAAATCTGTACAGACTATAGCTGAAAACTTATTCTATGAAAAAACATGCAGCCAAATCTAGTGTGCACCAAGCCAGTGTGCACCAACCCAGTGTGCACCAAACCAGTGTGCACCAGTTCAGTGTGCACCAACCCAGTGTGCACCAGTCCAGTGTGCACCAGTCCAGTGTGCACCAAGCCAGTGTGCACCAGTCCAGTGTGTACCAACCCAGTGTGCACCAGTCCAGTGTGTACTAGTCCAGTGTGCACCAGTCCAGTGTGCACCAACCCAGTGTGCACCAAGCCAGTGTGCACCAGTCCAGTGTGTACCAACCCAGTGTGCACCAGTCCAGTGTGTACTAGTCCAGTGTGCACCAGTCCAGTGTGCATCAACCCAGTGTGCACCAGTCCAGTGTGCACCAGTCCAGTGTGCACCAACCCAGTGTGCATCAACCCAGTGTGCCCCAAGCCAGTGTGCACCAGTCCAGTGTGTACTAGTCCAGTGTGCACCAGTCCAGTGTGCCAATACTTTTGTTGTCAGGACAAAACAGCAGAACTAAAAAAACACTTTTAAAAAGTTATAACTCAGAATTTTGTTGTAAAAGCTAGTTATTTGGTAGCAACTTTAATATAAAAAATCAAGACCATTTCTTTTAAATGATTTTTATTTATTATGTATATATGTATGATGTACACTACATTTGTTACAGATGGTTGTAAAGTCTCAAATCTGGAACAAACAACTGAGGTACCTATTTAACACATCAAAACGGACCTGGCCACCGGGTTTTTTTCTCCCAGCATCCCTCAGCCCCTACCTGCTACAGGGTATGGCTGGCATACACCACCCACCTTAAACCTTTCCAGCCCAGGGGCCAGGCTGCCCATCTCCCAGCATCCCTGACGGTCTGATTACCTGGCCTTTTTATCTACTCTCTACTTTCCTGGCCCCCAGGTCAGGCTCTTCCTTTCTCCTCCTCTTCTCCTCCCATGACGCAGCTCAGTTTGGTCATGTTCACTCTGGACTCCCCCAGATGCCTCTGTTGGTAACCATGTTCTCCTTTTTATCTTCAGTAAACATTCTCCTTCATCATACCCAGGAATAGTCATGGCCTATTTTATTCCCTTTTTTTCATTCAGTTGTGAGCAGCCATGTTGGTGCAGGGAACTGAACCCAGGTCCCCTGGAAGAGCAGTCAGTGCTCTTAACTACTGAGCCATCTCTCCAGCCCCTAAACCTATATCTGATGGCGAATTTACTAAGCAATGCATGGAGCGTGTGGCAGATTTAACATAGCCTGAACAAAGGGGGGCCAGTCTCACCAGATGAATTAAACAAACTGGAGAGCAGAGCCGCTGGCTTTAAATTGTGTTGTTCTGATGATGGATGCCAACTCTGATGCCACACATATGGCCCAACTCACCATTTTGATTAGGGGTATTGATGACAAATGTAATACTCAAGAGAAACTTTCTATGCCTATGAAGGCACTGGAGAGCCTGGGGAGACAATTCAGGGGAAAGAGCGTGTGCTGCTGCTGCTGCAGAGCACCCAGGTTTGATTCCTCGAACCCATGCTGGGAAGCTTACAACAACCTATAACTCCAGTTCCGGGGATCCGACACCCTCTTCTGAACTCAGAGGGCACCTGAACACACAGGAGCATGTCCAGACAAGTCACACACACACACACACACACACACACACATAAATAAAAGTGAGAGTCACAACTAAATTGGGTGACCAATACAAATCAGTAAAGACTACACTAAAGTGACTTTTTTTTGGTCTATACTGTGTAATAATGTTTAGTTTCCTTCATCTATCATTATCCAGCAAGTCAGATCTAAGTTACAGAATCTTAGTCTCCCCTAGGGCCCTCAGGTAATAATAAGTGTCATAGTTCCAGCATGGACAATTGTCCAGTCTCTCTCTCTCTCTCTCTCTGCCTCTCCCCCTCCCCCCCTCCCTTCCTTCCTCCCTCACCTTGTTTTTCTATTATTCATGTCAGCTAGAGCTAGCGACTCAGGTTAAACATTCACAAGTGATACTTTACACTTTGTAGCGTGACCTGCGGGAACACACATGGCAGGCATCCTGCTATTAGCAACTAGTTTGGATTTTACGGATAAACTTCTGATTGCCATTAATAAATAACTTGCAGAACGTCACTTCAGCACCATGGCCTACTTTATTCTCCTTGTTCATTTGTAGCTCTGAGGCGCTGAACAGGCTATTAGTAGAGCATGGATGAGCCCTGGCCTCTTGGGCTGACTGAACATGAACACTCACCTCTCACAAAGCTCTGCTGGGTCATTCTGAGGAATGTGTCTGCGGCCCAAAGACAAAGGAGCCTAGAACAGGTGCTCAGGGGCACAGCGTTCCTCTGCCAAACACTTGCTATGTATAAAGAAGAGCTACCCCTCTCAGAGACCACTGGTAGAGGTCACCTACACAGTGGTATATGCCACAGGGGGATTTTTGTTGTTGTTGTTAGAGGTGGAAAAGGAAAACTAAACCTACAAATTAGCCTTGAACTCTTCAGCAATTCTCCTGTTTCAGCCTCCTGAGTAGTGGAATGACCCATCATGCCAGATCTGAGAGGGAAATCTATATTTGTGTATATGTATGTATGTATGTATGTATTTATATGATGAAGTGTCACTATGTAGCCTTGCCTAGAACTGGATTTGACCAGGCTGGCCTTTATCTTATAGAGATATGCTTCTCTGCCTTCTCAGTGCTGAACTTAAAGGCATATACCACCATGCTCTGCAGAGAGAAAATATTCATAAAGCTGCCATTTCAAGGTAGCTTATTGTTTTGTACTAATTCAAGGCTGAGAACTGTGTCCATGGAAGACCACCTCCAGGGTTACTGGCACTGCAGCATCAAGCAGGAAATGTCTGAGCTAGATCACTCCATGTAATGATTCTCACAGGAGGTTGTGTTTTTTTCTTCCTAGGCCCCCTCCTTGGGCTGCCTACACTAGGTAGCTTCCCCACTTCACAGCCATCTGAATTGTCATTGACCACAAGTTTGGTGAGTCAACTGGGATTTCTTAAAAAGTGGAATTTGTTTAAGGCAGAGAGGTAACTTTTCTCCCACATTAAAAATGGGAGAGAGTAGCATGTTGGAAGATGGTTGGCCTTTCTCTGATATCACTCTACATGATTTGAAAGTGGAACCAGCAAAAGAGAAGAAAAGTAACATAGATGGGATTATCATAATGTCTATTATAAATATTATTTTTGATAATTCTTGTTTTAGCCCTAAAATAATTGGTTTCTATGAGCATCAAGTTGGTTAATATGAATGGCAAGATACACATATTAGAAAACCTTGTTAAAACAGGTCAGAGAGATATTCAGACCCAGACAGGAATGAAAAGAGCCAGTCTCAACATTGCCTTATAAGATTATAGAGAAATAGTCTAAGGCTTTCAAACAGCCAACCTTAGTATATACAGTAACCTTACAGGAATTGCCAAATGATAGAAACTGCTTAAAAGCTAAGTGGGCTCTGGTACAAATGTTAGATTTAAGAAGATTCAAGGAGGCAATTTTCACTTATGGCATGCACTAACTCTTTGTAAAGCAAATGTTAAATTCTTGGTTAACTTGTAACAGAATAATCCCTAAAGAAAGATATGGTTACAGCTGTTTGGAGGCTGGACCACAATTAAAGTGGAGGACCTGGTGGAAGGAGGAAGCTAAAAGTCATAGAAAAGTGCAGTAGAGCTAGAGGATTGGAAATCTCCCAAGACCAACTTCTTGGGGAGGGAGATTATGCTAATATAGACAAATAATCTTTATACAATAATCATACCTTGGCTTTATGTCGAATGGCAGCTTTAAATGCTTGAGATGGAACTGAAGACCTAGGAAAGAAAATTGAATCATTTACAGAAGTGATCCAAGGGTCAGAAGATTCTTACAAAGATTAACTGAATCGGTGAATAGAGTGGTAGCACATGCCATTTGTCCTAGTGCTTGAGAGGGAGAGGCAGGTGTGTGTTCTTGGCACACACAGCGCCAGGTGAGATGCAGTAATTTCCTGGGGGCAACCACAGAGCCCCTGTGCCAGGGGCATGCCCTCCGGCCCAACATGGTGCTGGCAGAGCGCACCAAACAAAGGGCACATTCCCCAGGCATGGCTATGTCGGTCTGTGCCCACCTGCTCTCTTAAAAGGAAACCAACACGTGGCAGCTAATCTTTTCTTCTCTCTTTCTCTTTCTTTCCCCCTCCTCTGTCTGTCTGTCTCTCTCTCTCCTTCCTTCTCCAGGTACCTGCACTCCCTAAAATAAACTTGCGTGTGGCACCTGGCAGTGAGTGTGTATGTCTTTCCCCATGCACAAAAAAACTAACAGCAGGAGGATCTCTGTGAGTTTGAGGACAGCCTGATCTACAAGGTAGTCAGGACTCTTACACAGAAAACCCTTTCTCAAAAAATAAAACAAATAAACAAAACAAAACAAAAAAAAAGGGCTAGAGAGATGGCTCTGTCCTCTGATATTCCAGACTATTTTATTAAATATACAATATGTCACCACATTCACAAATATCTGTGCTTTCCCAGACAGAGCCAAAGTTCTCCAAGGTTTGTTCACTTAGAAGAAATATGTTTGTATGTGCATTCATGCATGAGTGTGTTGTCTAAGTGTGATTTGAACATTCTGTGCTTGAGAATTATCAAAAGCTCTGGGGAGATAGCAGTCCCCCGTTAAAAACTCTGTGTCTTTCTTCCTCACTTTTATCTCCAGGGCATGGTCCAAAGAAAACCTCATGGTTGGTAGAAGAATTCCAGCACAGAGCTCTGCTTTCAGGGACTGAACCTTGAGCATGCTCAGAAGTCCTGCCCAATGCTTAATGCTATCTTATCTGGAAGTACGTCAAGACTCCTTCTGACACAGCATGCATGATGATGTCATGCTAAACTCTGCCCTGAGAATCCAGAGAAGCTGCTGGCCACAGTGACCATGAGGGTAAATGACATGGCAGGAGACTGTCCCCTTCACACACACACACACACACACACACACACACACACACACACACACACCACACCACACCACATCACACCAAACCACACCTCACCAAGATGGAGAAAGAGACAGATAGACAGGAAAACATACCCACAGCACACTGCTAGTTTTTTGTTTTGTTTTGGGGTTTTTGTTTGTTTTTTAGTTAACTTCAATATAGCAGTCCTCAAAGAAATAGATACTGCCAGCAACCATATCAGGGACCTAAGATACTGTTTTCTTCCTTTGGTTTTCAGATGAACAAGCAGACCCTGAGCTGACCCCTCACTGCAGAGGCTCTCCTACGCTGGACCTAGATTTCTGACCACAGAAACTATGAGGTAAATTAGCTGTATTGTTTGTGAGCTTCCTGTGGGGAGAATGAGGAATTGACAAGAGACCATTCTATATTGTATATCTCAGCTTCTCAGGATGTGAAGTTAGTGAAACATGGGCTCCTGGGCTCCTCATTTATGTGATTTCCTTGCATGATCCTGGGGAGTCTCCAGCCATGGGGCCACTTGGTATTTTCGTAACTCTGATGGAGAATACTTGAACTGCAGTCCTTTCAGACATGTGCGTCTTAGTACTCAGCTTCATCTCCTTCCTACTCAGCCTTGAGTCTGGTGCTGTGGGAATGGCCACAGGAAGTTGAGTTTGGAAACACACTCCCTGAGATGAAGGGTTAAAGTTCAGTGTGGATCCATGTGGTCACTGATAAAGTTTCCGAACCTGCCGGACTTGGCAGTTAGACCTTACGTCAGGTTCATGTAGATCTCACTCCTGGTTTACAGTAGACAAGGTTGCCTTTCACACTGTCAGTGATCCATCAGCAGCTTTGACTCCATTATACAGAGTCACCACACTGAGTTCTGTCTTCTACCTTCACTGCTGGCCTAACAACCCTATGGCCATTCCAACACCATTACACACGGAACTTTTTCCTTAGCTGGACCTCACTCTCATGTCTCATTCACCTGAACGGCCTTTTTTGTACTTTCTAGTCCTCACTAAGGTATTGCTGCTTTGATAGGAAATTCTGCCATAGTATTAAACTGAAGGGCTCATTTCCTCGTTTGCAGATGGCTAGATGCCACCCTCAGCCCCTTACCATACAGACCTTTCCTTGTGGCCATTTGACTCATCAAAATCAGCAGGAAGGACTGTCTGTAAGCTAGTTATGGTGGCTCGTGCCTGTAATCCTAGTCCTCAGAGGCAGAGACCGGGGATCAATAAAATTTCAAGGTGGGGCGGGCCTAGTCCAACCTCCACATGTGCATGTACCTTCCCATGAAACAGAAAGCGAAGAAGGACCACTAAATCTGTTGAGGTCAGACTGTCCTGCTTTAAGCCACCCACACTATGTGAAATCAGTGAGCTTTTAGGTTGTGCCTTGCCCTGAGAAACTCCATTTTACAAGAATCTTTTGAGTCCATTTTGAAGATGGAGGATGACTCTGTACCTGGACATGTGACTGGCACCATGTATTTGGTACCATCCATGCAGAACAGACTGGTAAATGACTTATTCCTGGATAAAAAGATTGCCACCTTATATGGTTATCAGGGTAATGAGGGAGGGCTGTAGGGTCACTTGGCCATATTAAAATCCTACCAGGAAAACCAAGCCAAAGAACTTGTCAGATAGATTGAACCAAGGAAAGGGTACAATTCCTCACTTGAGAGAGACAAATGCATAGCACTCCAGTGCGACTCACCCAGACCTGTCATCTGACCCTCTGACCACTTGGTATATACATCAAATATTGACAAGCAGACAGCTTCTGAGTGTCCTGGAGGTTTCAGCTCAGTCCCTCTGCTGTTGATGTGACCTGTTCCTTCAACTCGGAATGCCACCTGTCACCTGTCCATCTTCCCATTTGTCCATCTGGACCCACTGTCCGTCTGCTTCCCTTTATTCCCTGAACTCAGCTCTGACCTTCAGCCTGACTCTATCGCCAGCAGCCGGGACCCACTGCAGCCTCTTCATTGGGCTCACATGCTCATTCCACAGAGACTGAGGTCTGTTTCCCAGCTTTGGCCCTCTGTAACTTTTTTACCCTTCTGTAACTATTCTGTAACACACACAAACACACACACGCACACGCACACGCACACGCATGTAGTGTGAGGAGCGATATGAGAATAAATATTAAATTACCAGAATAAAAGAATCTATGCTTGCCTGGGCGAGTCTATCAAGGAAAGTGGGAATACCGGGAAGCTGTTGCTTCTGAACCGGCCTTACTGGATTTAGGGTTATCCAGGAACATGCCTATGCTGTAGACAGGCACACTTTCTTGCCTACATTCCTGACACAGCATGCTCCCAGCAGAGGTAGTGAGTGGTTGCAGGAACCTTGGACCACTGGGACCAGGCACTTGTCCTCAGGAAGCCCCTTAAAGGATGTAGCTGCTCTAAAAGAACAAATAAAGATATTCAGTGATAACGCCCCCACCCTTCACCCAGTCTGTCCTCTGAGCTCCTGACATGAAGTTTAGATTTAAATAAGGAGAAGAGGTATACGTTACTAAGCAGTTCTGAAGGTGGGCTCCTGACCATCATGAACTCATCTTTATCTCTAATCTCGTTCTCTCCAGCAAGGTGGTCCAATGAGGTGTGAGAACTACATGAAATCTACCCAGGAAACAAGCTCCCAAGACACTTAAGGGACATTCCATTCCTTGGGTCTATTGTCCCAGTAGCCTGATAACTAAAGGGAAGGACACAAGTGTCTGTCTTTAGAATTGCTCCCAGCTGCCAGGGAAATACAGCATTCCTGCTGTGCTATCGAGAATGTTCTGTTGGCCACAGATTCCCTACTAGGGCATGATGGATGGCTGATCCTATGGTTGGTGTTACTCTTCTTGCTACTTTTTATTTGACTGTGATTATAGTTTGCTTAAATACCTCCCAAAGGCTGCCAGCAAGCTTCGATGTGGACACAGTAGAAAGCATCTGAGATACATCTCACTTTGTAGCCCACCAGCTTTGAAGCTGCAATCCTCCTGGGAGGCAGGCTTGTAGCATCACAGCAAGCAGGTGGTGGAAACATTGCGGGGGTAGAGGGGGTGCTTTCACATCTTTTGGGGAAATGCCCTTAAAGAGACTGGTGGCACTCCAGTTCTTGATGTGTGTGCTCCCGAGCCTGAGAACGAGCCGTTTTACATACTGTGCTCCCCAGCTGTTCACCCAGAAACCCCACCACGCATGGTGGTGGAATGTGGGAATCCAAAGTGTTCTCATTAGTCTGTGGTCTCAGACATCTCTTACAGTATAGATAGCTGACTAATGCGACTATATTTTCCAGGGTTCCTTTGCTATAAGCTATCACTACTTGACTAAAAAGAACTCTGAACTTGAAAGCATTTCTTACACAACAGCACTTTGCTGTTTTAGGAGCCCAGCTCTTTGGATGCAGTGGCAGTGAGGCCACTCCATAGACATTTCCTTTTAGATCCCTACTCTCCCAGCAGCTGGTGGAGACACAAAAACCCAGCTTCTGTGCCCCCCCCCAACTGCTTTGGAGCAGTGGCTGTTCCTTGATGGGAAGGCTCACCTTCCTAGAAGTGCCCTGGGGAAGCACAAGGTCTTAGGGGACACCAGCAGCTGGGGAGAGCCATGGGAACAGGGAGGTAGACTCTCCCAGGCATCCTCACACAAGCCACAGAGCCACTGTGAGCCTGAGTTTCTTCATTTTTAAATAAACACAAGTGTAGTTACTCCCAGGGTCTCGTTTCCTTTTGTTTGAGGACCAAATGGGATACATAGTTTTTCTAGCAGTTGGGGGGAGGGGGAGGAGACAACAGTGTTTATCTCAACTAGCACCTTAGGATTGGGAGCGGGTTAAAGACCAGCAGGGAAACTGAGTCATGTTCAAAGCTCATATTTTGGACCCCAAATTGGAAATTAAAATAATCGTTTTATGTTCTTTGCCTTTTAACCACCACCCTCTGGTGAAATTTCACTGTGTGGTTTTGGTTACAGGTGCAGGCTGCCCCTGTAATCACAGTACTTGGGGACGGAGGGGGCTTCTTCCTTCCTGCTGCCCCACCCTGTGGCTGAGCAGGCATGTGTGATGTGGGGAGAACCCTGCAAAATAAATTCATGTGGAACTAATTAGAGGCTTGGGAAGTGTTTTTCTGCTGGCCGGTGCTACCCATTTTCTTGCAAGAGAGGGACCCTAAGGACATCACTGGCATGGCTGTCATCCTGTAGCCCTGTTAGAGCAGGATTACCTAGCCTTCCCTCTGGGTTAAGGGGATGTGAAGGAGCTTTGTACCCACTTACACAAGGGCTGGGCTGCATCCCTGGCTGCAGAAACAGCCTTTCCTGCAGCTCTGGGACTGGCAGTGGACAAGAGCCTGAGAAAGCACAGCAGAGTCCTCCCAACAGAGGGCTGCCCAGAGGACGGGCCAGGGAGAGGACCGGGCCAGGGCACTCTTGCCTGGGGGGGCGATAGAAGATATTTCAAAAGGGCTTCCCTGGGCCTAACTTCTCTCAGAGCCTGGCCACCTAGCCAGCAATAGCTATTCTTTCATGCTTTCTTTTGGGGCTGTGGAGATGTTTTTCCATTTACGATAATGTATTTGTTTCAAAATTATACACAATTAATTCTTCGTGTCTGCATATTCTATATCCATGGATTCTATGAGCCCAAAATATTTTTTAAAATTTATATCTCAACTGAACATTTAAAAAGACTTTATTCTTTTTTCTTAGTTTTATTTATTTTATGTGTATGAGTATGTTGCTTGCATGTCTGTCTGTGCGTCATGTGCATATTGGGAATGGAGTTTGGATGGTTGTGAGTTGCCATGTGGGTGTTGGGGCAGAACAAGTGTTCTTAACCACTGAGCCATCCCTCCAGGACTGTATTTGTAATCCTTAATAATAAAGCATAGAAACCTTACAGCAATGTATGTTGTGTTAGAAACAGTCATCAGACGTAATCTAAAGCATGAAGGAGGATTTTGTAGATTATGCATAACACCACAACATGATGTTTTTGTTGTCTGGATTTGAGGGGACAGGGTCTCACCATGTCATCTGGTCTGGCCGAACCTCACACAGAAGAGAAGGACACAGCATGAGGCAGAAGATTTCATACAAAGGC
>PVIH01012125.1:25659-65250 GCA_004025045.1 Sigmodon hispidus
CCCCCCCCCCCCCCCCCCCCCCCCGCCCCGTTTGTTATTCTCTCCACATTTCTGTACAAATCTTTGTTCTGGAATATAAGAAACTGTCAGTTCCTGATGATTCCCACTGAATCCTGATATCACCAGTGTCATCAAGACCTCCCTGCCCCTCCCCAGGGCTATGAGAATGTCATTTACCAATGTGCACCACCATGCCCAGCTAACCACCCCCTTCAGGACCCAGGGCTTTACTGTTGAAGGGAAACAGTCTAGTCTACCTTACATGGCCTTTTATGTAAGGAACATGCCTGAATTTTTATATCTTTGGGCTCCCTGGGGAGTTCTGTGCAGATGTCACCCAGGTCTTCTATCATGGACCAGTGGCAGGGTGTTAAAGCAGTCATGTGACACTTGGACTCCCAGTGCTTGAGTGGCCGAAGCACAGGGATCACAAACACAACATGAGCCTGGATGACACAGCCAGACTCTGTCTCACAACAAACAGATGAAAAAAATGGCAGAAAATATGGACAATAACCACACATCACATAGGTCACCTGAGGCTGAACCAGATTCTGCCCCAGCTGTGATCCTAGGTCAAGGTCTTTGACTACTTGGCTTGTTTTTTGAGCTGAAATGGGGAATAATTATACCTAGATCATCCTAGGCTCTAGAGAGAATTAAGTGTATCAAAATATGTGTGTTGGTTAGGTTCCCCACCTCCAACTTTATATAATCTGGAGTCATCTGAGAAGAGGGAACCTCAATTGAGAAAATATCTACATTGTTCTTATCCACAGTCAAGCCTGTGGGCATTTTCTTGATTAAATACCGTGGACAGGTGGTCCTGGGGTATATAAGACAGCCGACAGAGCAAGGCAGTAAGCAGCATCCCTCCAAGGGCTCTGCTTCTGTTCCATCTTCTAGGTTCCTGCCCTGACTTCTCTTCATGACTGACTACACCTGTAGGCTGAAATAAACCCTTTCCTCTCCAGGTTGCTTTAGTCATGGTGTTTATCACAAAAGAGAGAAAACTAGGTCAAAAACTATATGTGTAAGGGGTTCTGATTCAGGAGTTCTGGGGCATTTTGTTTTTGAGACAACATTTCATGAAGCCCAGGTTAGCCTTAAACTTACTATGTAGTCAACAATGATAGATGCTTGCTCCACTTTCCAAATGTTGAGATGTTGGCTACATGCCACCATGTGCCACCATGCCCAGGTCCAGTATATGCACATAAGTTGACTTTAATGAGGGTATTGTATTCCTTCATCTCCTTATAATTCTGTGCTACAGTTTTAAGATTTTTCTTCCACCAATTGTCCAAATTGCTAATCCATGCTTCTCCTTCGCCCATGAGTTCTGGGACACTTGAACTTGATTGTCAATTGACTGGATTAAAAGCTAAGAAAGGTTGATAAAAATGTCCCTGATGTGTTTGTGGGGAGAGGCCTACGATGAATGTGGGCCTTGTCAGATGGACAGGGAGTGGGATGGAGGGAAACAGGAGGAAGAAAACATTTCTGCCCAGGAAGTAAGCCCATTACCCAGTTCCGGCAGGCTTAGCTCTATGAGCTCCCTGGGGAGCTTCCAAGCATCAGTGTAGGGACTCCATGTCTTCTGCTGTTGGTTCTTTTTACTGTTTGGCTCTTTGAAGGCCCCTACCACCCAGTTCCCAAACAAATCCACACAGAGGCTTCATCTTACTTACAAGCCTGCCCTTAACTTGGCTTGTTTCTAGACAGTGTTTCTTAAATTATCCTGTCCACCTTTTGCCTCTGGGTTTTTATCTTTCTCTATTTCTGTATTTCTTTACTTCTTACTTGGTGGCTTGCTGGGTGGCTGCCCCCTCCCCCTTCCCCCCCACCCTCCCCCTCCTTTTCTTGCTCCTCTATCTGCTCCTCCCATTTCTTTCTTCTTCTATGTATCCTCTCTGCCTCATGGCCCTGCCCCATCCTGGAGGCCCCTCCATTGGTCGTTAGGCCCTTTATTAGTCCAATCAGGTGTTTCAGTCAGGCTCAGTAACAGAACTTCACAGAATGAAACACATCCAAACTAAAAGAATGCAACAATCATTGCATCATTAAACAAATATTCTTCAGCATAAACAAATGTAACACATCTTAAACTGATGTTCCACAGCGCTGTTCAACTTCTTGGGCTGAGTAGCTATTGGGTTTTCTGTCTCTCCAGCATGCACAGTCTTTGTAGGACCATCAGTCCCACATTGTGTAAACCAATTCAATAAAGCCTTTTTATTATATTCTACTAGTTGTATTCCTCTAGGGAGCCCTAATATATGTTCTTTGAACTAATCTAAGTTTTTAAATTAGAATAACATGGTTTTAGATCCAGGAAGAAAAGAAATGTGGTTCTGGGATAAAGGCTGTCCTTCATGTGTGCTTGGCAAGCCTTCTACCACAAACTACACCCCAGCCTCAAACGTGATGGTTATGAGGTCAACTATAACATCATCAGCAATTACAAGAACTAGTCCTTGGTCCTCTGATGAGGAATGAGCAGCAGAACCAAAGCCAGCTCACGGATAGCCCGAGGTGTGACTGAGAAATAAAGCTTGGCTTTTATAAGTGCTGAACTTCGGGGGTCGGAGTCACATGATCTGAGAGTCCAGGGTGTAGCTCAGCTGCTAGCAGCTTGCCTAATACACTTACAGCCCTGGGTTCTGTCCCCATAAACCGGGTGGCACTGGCTCTGTGACCCTAGGCAGGCAGGAGGATCAGAAAGTTATCCTAGGGTGTTGTGGTGGTTTAATAAGAATGGTTCCTATAGGCTCAAATATCTGAATGGAGGGTGGTACTTGAGGGATTAGAGGTGTGGCCTTATTGGAGTAGGTGTGGCCATGTTGGAAGAAGCGTGTCCCTGGGGTGGGCTTGGGGGTCTCAGAATTCAAGCCACAACTCCAAACTCTCAAACCAAGCCATTTTTGTTGTTGTTTGTTGTGAGACAGGGTCTGGCTGTGTTATCCAGACTCATCTTGAATTTGTGATCCCTCTGCTTCAGCCCCTGAGTGCTGGGATCACAAGTGTGTCCTACAGCAGCTGGTTCCGATTTTCCTACCTGATTCCTACCTTTTTAAATTTTTATGTATATGAGTGTTTTGCCTTCATGTATCTATATATACCACATCTGGCCTTTAGAAGCCAGAAGAGGGTACAGGATTTCCTGAAACTGAAGTGACAGACAGTTATGGAACACCAGGTGGGTGATGGGAATCTAACCCAGGTCCTCTGGAAGAGCAGCAAGTGCTCTAACCACTGGACCATCTCTCTAGTCCCTCAATTTTTACTTTTTAATTCTCATTTCACTGTTTCATGATGTAAGACCTAGAGGAGAGGTTCTAAGCACCTGGAGAGAGAAACGGGAATTCAAAGGGAGAAGAAACAGAGAGAGGGTAGAGATTCAGTAAATCCTCAAAGAAAATGGTTCCAAAGTGAAGAAGAATTTGCACTGAAATTGACTCACTGAATTCCAGACCAGAAAAAAAAAAAGAAAGGCACATATTTAGGAATACCCTATAAAATCCCTCAGCTAAAGAACAATTTGTACAAGCTTTCAGACAAAACGGACAGGTAAATTATAAAGAGCTTTAGACAGTCATTAATCTTTCCTCGGCCTACAGAGCTGTTTCTCACACTCAGCCAGGTTGGTGACAGAGGCATTTCGTGTGGCTGTGATATGGTTCAGGGAGTGTAGCACACACTGTACAGGAAAGGCCTCTAGCCAAGCAACACATGAAGAGAAAAATCTATTTTTTTTTTTTTTTTTTTTGTTTTGAGACAATGTCTCACTGTGTAGCCTTGGCTGGCCTGAAGCTTGTTAAGCGGACCAGGCTGTCCTTGACCTCACAGAGAGATCTGCCTGTCCTTGCCTTGTAAGGGCTGGGATTGAAGGCCCACACCATCACACCTAGTTAGAAAAACCCTAAGAGGTCAAAGAAGACAGAAAAGACTAAGTGTGAGCCGTAGGACTCTTTTATACACCTGAATATCAAATGCTCCGGTGGTAGAACCAGATCTAGCAGACAAAAATCAAAATAAAGTGGCCTTTTTCTTTTTTTTCCTTTCTTTTTAAAAACATTCTGAAATGTGAAGAAACACGACCTTTTATTAACAGGCGTGATAACGGCACCCTCTGAAGAGAGACGGTAGGTAAAGAGGCCTGTTCTTCCTGCAGTGGGTAGTCCTACCATTTTGCTGACATCAGGGACACGTCCCTGAAAACATTCTGTAGCTGCGCAGTGCTCTCCATGTCAAGATGAACAGTAGCTCCCATAGTCTGGAACTCTGTCCCGGGTTTAAAGACCTTCTGAGTCTCAGGGAATTCTTTAGACTGTGGCAAAGAGGTCAAGGGTAGTGCTGTGGAGGGGTCTGGCTTGAGATGTGAGCTCTTAGTGGTGCCTACTGCCATGGCCCCTCCCGCCACTTGATGGTGACGGACTCCTAACTCTGGAACTGTCAGCCCAAATAAACCCAGAAAACTACTCCAGGAGTAAAAGACCAAGAGAAATTTAGTAAAATGCATGGCACAGGGTATTCCTCCCTGGGGACCCTTCCCATTCTCAGGAAGAGTTCTTTTTCATTTTCCCATAATAAATCTGCATTCAAGGGGGACTATGGGTAAATTCCAAGAGAAGGGAAGAGAGGCCGAGAAGGACCAAAGCCTCGGGTAGCAGTTGAGGGAAAAGTTACTCGGTCTCACTGTGTGGGCAGAGGTGTGCTGCTGTCCACATCTGGGTGAGAGACGAGCGCTCACGATGGTGGTGAGGACTGAACTGTACCCTGCGGGCTGAGGAGTTAGGCTTTCCGATGTTCGTACCATGATATCCTGTGTCACTAGGGGTCAGGCTCCAACTGTCCCTGGCACAGCGGTTAAAATGTGGAAATTCTGCAGATTTCCCCTGGAGAAGTTTTTTTGTTTTTGTTTTTGTTTTTTTTTTTAAAGACAGGATCTTGCTATGTAGCTTAGTCTGGTCTCAAATTATGTGGTCCAGGCTAGCCTTGAACTCATGATGATTCTCCTGCCTCAGCCTTTCAAACGCTGTAGCTGAGGAGAGCTTTAAACGCCCTGAATTCAAGAAAAGGGTACTTGAGAGCACGGGAGAGATGGTATGCCATTCAGCCTTCCGTCCCTGTAATCAAACACCCGGCATAATTAATACATGAGGAGCAAAGGATCACTCTAAGAATTATTGTTAGGTTAGTGTGCATGCGTGTGTGTGTGCGTGTGTGTGTGTGTGTGTGTGTGTGTGTGTGTGTGTGTGTCCACGCCACGGTGGGCTTTTGGAGGTAAGAGAACAACTTTCTTCCTCTGTGAGTTCTAGGATCAACAAAGAAAAGAGAAAATGAACACAAGACGAGTGGAACAATATTTATTTTGCTGTATTCTCTGCAAAATGTGGCTTAAGCTTCAATTTGATTCTCTAGATTGTTTTAAAAATTCGAATTGAATTTTGTGCTTCTATATAATAGAAAAGCAGGAGTAAGAAATACGACTAAGGTAGATTCCTCCGGTTTGCACAGCCAGGCTGACATGGTCTGGGCAGGCAGGAGAGGCTTGTCTTTCCTCACAGGGCTGCTGGTTTCAGTCTGTGATCAGATGGCCCCGTTACTATGGCTTGGGCAAAGGCTGCAGCCGTTCAGAGCAGGGCTGTGTCACAGCCCTGAAACTGCTCACCTCAGGGCAGGAGCAGAAGAACACATGGAAGGAAGGTCTAGAGTCCTGAGTCATGTCGCCATCCCCCACCCCGCACCCCTGTGGGGGACACTGGTCCAAACCTCAGAAGGAGGGACTAGAACCTGGAGATGTTAAAAGATATTCCATCCTGACGCCGTCCCACCGCTTGTCTGCCTCCCAAATCTGTGCCCTTCTCTCTCCTCTCCCACGGCTTCCCATCACTTTTTTAATTGTGGTGCTGTTGTGTGGTGGTCTGGTACCAAACGCTGAAGACAGCCGCTGCAGCTGGTCCAACATTGGTGCTCAGAGCATAATGAAGTGAGATTTTTAGCTGTGGGGAAAAAAAAAGTCTGAATTTTCATGGTGAGTTTCTTTCTGAGTGAACAGTGTCCTTGACATTTGAGGACTCAAACCTTATCTTGACGAAACCCTTGGAGACTGGCAGACACGGGTGAACTTGAGCCGGTGCAGAATCTACCTTAGTCGTATTTCTTACTCCTGCTTTTCTATTACATAGAAGCACAAAATTCAATTAGAATTTTTTAAAACAATCTAGAGAATCAAATTGAAGCTTAAGCCACATTTTGCAGAGAATACAGCAAAATAAATATTATCCCACTGGTCTTGTGCTCATTTTCTCTTTTCTTTGTTGGTGAGGCAGAGTATACCTGGCCCGAAGCCTCAGAACTCTCTGGTGTCTTGCCCCTGGACTTCTCTGCCCTGCTGTGACCTTTGAAAGCCTGTTTTGCTGAGCAGGATCTGCTTCTAGTCCTGCTCCATCTGCATACTTTACAAGAGTGACCTCACCGTGAAGGGCAGTATTTTTCCCATTATAAAAATTGCTCCAGGACCAGTGAGATGCTCAGAGGGTAAAGGCGCTTTACTGTCAAGCCTAATGGCTTAGGTTAGGTGCTTGGGACCCACATAATGGAAGGAGGGAACCAATTCCCACAGGTTGTCCTTTGTCACCTATGGTGACACTGCATGCGTGTGTGCACACACATTAAATAAATAAAATAACTTTAAAAATTACTGAATTTTGGCACATTTACACAGACATTCTGTCTTTATTACAAGAGGTGCAAAAGTACAATGTAAATATTATAATACATTTTCCCTAAATGTAAAATTACATTTTCCCATATAATTATGATATTCCCATTTCTCAGATGGCATTCTGGTCATCTATTGTTGTGTAACAAGTCTCTTCAAACTTTGGTGGCTTAAGACAAGCATGATAATGCTCAGAGGTCAGTGGGAGAGACTCAACATTTCAGCACAGCTACGATGGACATGGAAAGGAACTTCTCTGCTCATAGTTCATGCCTCAGTTGTGGAAAATGGAAAAGATGGAAGCCAGCCCAACATCTGGATGCCACAGCACAGCTGCATTATATGTCCTCACATCCCAAGACACCATGCAGCTGTGACTTGCCTCTGCTGTGTCTCCATGGTTACTGTCTGCAGCCCAGCTTAATGGAATAAAATGGAAAGGAATGTGAATGCTGGGCAAGGCCACGGAAAGCTGGTGAACATCTTTGTATGGTGGCTGTTAAGTGTAAGAAAACTGAGGTCCTAACAGCTTGCACAGTGTGTCGAAGATTGCATGGGCAGGATGGGTCTATGTTTTATTCTTATTTTGAGACAAAGTCTCATTCTGTAGTTCATGATAAGCTGGAAATTATGATGTAGCTCATGCTGACCTCAAACTCACAGGGATTCTCCTGCCCCATCCTCCCTAGCGTTGGTGTTACAGATATGAGCCACCATGCCCAAAGGAGCAGCTGGGTATATTTAGATATGAATGCAAGAGGTTTGTCTGTCCCACCAAAGCTATGGTTTTTTCCTACTGCATCATTGGCTTCTTATGATTGGTGATTTGGTTTACTTAGTCTCTCAAATATTAGCTCTAAAATGTCCTTTTAAACTTTTTATCTGGATACTGGCTATTTCAAGAGAGGTGTGGGGATAGCAAGATAACTCAGTGGGTGAAGATGCCTGTTACCAAGCCTGACGGCCTGAGTTCAGTCCCCGTGGTGAAAGGGGAGAATCATGATTGTCTGTTAAGGGCCATTCTTTCTGAGCACCCCTTGGGGGAGGGGTGAGGAGGCTTGGAGTCAATGACACAGACACGGGGGGGGGGGGGGGGTGTCAGGTGAGAAGCAAACCGAAGACTCTTATTGCAGATATGAGGCAAACCTATATACCCCTCCGGATTTCTCATTGGCAGCTGGAGACTCTTTTAGTTGTGCTGTCTCTCATTAGCCTCCAGCATCTCAATGATCATGTGTCACCAGTTACCAGTTTCCATGTGTCATGAGTCGGTAGATTCCAGTTGGCTGAGCAGGAAGCAGCCAGTGGGCATGCCTATGCACATTACCTGTACAGGGTAACTGTGGTTTACTCTGTTCTCTGTCCTCCACACAGCCTGCATGCTCTCACACATGCACCCCTCAAAAATACTTTGGGTGTGTGTGTGGGATGTCTATTTTGAGTCTATGAGAAAGAAATTGGGTAAAATGACTGGCACACCTACCTAGATCTTTCCTTTGAGGCCATCGTTGTAGAATGAAACAGGCCAGTCTTCTCCAAAGTTAACAATATCTCATCAGTGGATATCTACCCAATGGGTACCCTCGTGTCTCCTCCTTAGTTTTGCCCCTTGACCACATCTGTGGTAGATGCTAAACGCTGGTACATAATCACCCACTGAGACAATACTCAGAGTACACAGGAGAGTCCAGTTAGGGGCAGTATTATTCAGGGTTCTCTAGAGTAACAGAACTTACAAAATGAATGAATATATGTATACATATGTATCTATATAAAGTGGATTTATTAGAATGACTTACAGGCTATGATTCATAGTCCAATGGCTGGCTATGAATGAAAATTAAAAGAATCCAGAAGTTGCTGAGTCCACAAGGTAGGATGTCTCAGCTGGTTTCCAGTGTATACTGGAATCTTGGAGAAGTAGGCTCTAATGCCAGTGAAGAAATGGACTCGCTGACAAGGTGAAGGCAAGTGAGCGAGAGCAGAAGCTTCTTTGTCCTCGTTCTTATATAGGCATCCATCGGAAGGCGGGACCCAGATTAAAGCTGTGTCATCCTGCCTCAAGATTCAGACTAGAGATCTGAATTAAAGGTCTATCTTCCTAACTCAAAGATCTGGATTGGAAGTAAATCTTCCTATTCTAAATAAAGCAAAAATTCCCAAAGGTGTGCACTCTCTATTTGGATTTTAGTTCATTCTAGACATAGTCAAATTGACAGCTACGAATCACATTCTGAGGGACAGAACTGTATCTTTTACTTGTGTCCTTTACCCAGAATAGGCTGGGTTATTCTGAAGGAAAAATAATATCATTACCTTAAAACTATTCTTTCCTCCTTCATAGTTGCAGATGCACATAGTGCACAGGGTATTTTGTAGTTGGACAAATGTAGCAAGCTTTCTTTTAGGCCATCAACCAGCTCCCAAATCACGACAAAGAGACTTCTTATTTGCTTTGAATGCTTGACCTTAGCTGAGGCTCATTTCTCACTAGCTCTTTTTATCTTAACCTGTTTGTCCTCATCTACGTTTCACATCAGGGATTTTTACCTTTTCTTTTTCTTTCTTTCTGTCCTGCTTTCCTGCTTCTTGTGTCTGCTGAATCTGGCTGGCGGCTCTGGAACCAGGCATGTCCCTCTATTTCTCTCTTATCCTTCATCCTTCTCAAACCAAATTTTCTCCACTTATTTATTCTCCCCTCCCCACAGCCCCACCTATCCTCTCCTGCCTAGCTATTGGCTGTTTAGCTTTTTATTAGACCAATCGGGTGCTTTAGGCAGGCAAGGTAAAACAAATACAACTCATCTTAACATAATTAACAAAGGCAGCATAAACAAATGTAACAATCCACTTTTACATTAACAAAAGCAGCATAAATGCAACACACTTTCACATACTTAAGGTAATCTGCAGCATAAACAAATGTAACACACCTTTACACAGTTAAAGTAATATTCTACAGCATAAACAAATGTAACACATGTTTACCCAGTTAAAATAGTATTTCACAACAGACAAATATGAATGCCCAGACTGCCTCTAGGGCTTAGTTGTAGTAAGGCCTTATGATGTTCTAGAGCATGTGCCTGCCCAGGCAAGGGTGTGTGCCCATGGCTGGCTCTAGGGAGGATCAGAATCACACGTGGAGACTACCTGGATGCTGGTACTAGTAAACGATGTTTCCTTTGAATCTATGAAAATCAGATCCAGTAGAGCATGAAATAGCTCAGCCGGAAAGTATGATCGATGAATCAAGGCAGGAATTCAAAGACAGCTGTGTCTTATTCAGAAGCCAGCAAAGATTCACTCTCAGGCAGCTAACTCCCTTTCCAGACAGGAAGCTGGAGGAAGCTGTGTCCAGTGTTTGCCACACCCACAGCTTGCTTCACTCAGGCCTTAGATTTCCCAGCTCAACCCTCTCTCATCCCTGCTTTCTGCTCTGGGTGAGCCTAGGGCCTTGTTGAGCGCCAAGGGTCCAAGACTTGAGCTGGTAGCCTCCCCAAGAGACCAAACCAATCAAAAGGGTCAAGATAGATGGACACAGAAACCCATGCCTCTGGCCTTTTCAGCTTCCTGTGTTTAGGAACTTTCGTGGCTACCTCATCTTCTTTAATCCTGACTTGGTGTTTCCTTCTGTGGTAGCCGAATGGGGAGGACTGGTTTTCTCTCCCAGATTAGGATCAAGGGGACTGAAAATCAGAACTAGGTAAGCCTTACAGGAAAACGACAGAGATTGGTGCAATACTAGCTTTGGTCCCTGGCTCCCTACTCTGTCACTTCTTATACAACATCACATGCTTTCTATTTCTGCTATCACAAATCACCACAAATCCCACAGCTTAAAACAACACAGATGCATTATGTGGGCAGCAGAGGAACCCTGAGTGATACGGCTGGTGACATGGGCACACCATGTCAAGGACACCCAGTGACTTAACCTGTGGGAAGTGCTAGCGCCATCCCTACTGGTCCAACTTCAGATTTTGACAGCTTGGATAGGAAGTATTCATTGTAGCTCTGTCTCCTGGATATTTTCGGCCTGAAGACTCTTCTCCCAAGAGACTGTTCCTACTGAGATTAGATGAGCCCGCCTCCTTGTTCAACTACATATAGCTGCCTCTTTGCGTTAGCTCTGTGTAATAACTCTGCTTCCCCTTCAACCATACATAACTAAACACTCTGAGAGTGGAGGGAGTGGATTGGGATTTCAAGTTCCTGTACCAGGGAAGCAGTTCACACAATGCCAGCTTTTCTGTGTAAGTGTGTCCATGAGTCTGTCTTTTCTTCATTCCCTCAATGAGCTGCGCAGGTTGCGACACACTTAGTTAGTAGTATTGAGGGATCAGAATCTCACGGGGCTAAAATCAAGGCTGTGCCCTTCAGGAGGCTTGGGTATGTCCAGCTTCTGGACATCACAAGCCTTGGCTGATCTAGTCCACTCCACACCTCATCCGTCTGACACCCCCCTTTCCATTCTGCACTTAAGGACTCCAGTCATTACAGGATAATCCAGGATAATCTCCTACTTTACGGTCAGTTGATTAACAGCCTTAATTCCCCCTTGCTGTATTGTAACACATTCACAGGCTCTCAATTAGGATTTAGGCATTTGGGGTCAGGGGCTGTTGTGGACTTGAAGGCAATGGTAGTGATAACTGTGGCCAGTGGCAGTGAGGTTTGTCAATAGATAGGTCAGGGCCAGTGTGGCAGCTCAGTGAGTGAAAATACCTGTGAAAGGCTGTGGACTGCAGTTCCACCCTGGAATGCATGGTGGAAGCAAAAATGGACTCTCCAAAGGCGTCCCTGACCTCCACATGTGCACCATGCCTGCACTCACATAACAACACAAAAGTCAGATCTCTGTAGTTTAAGGTCACCCTGATCAATATAGCAAGTTTCAGGACAGCTAGGGCCACATACAGAGAGACTCTGCCTCCAAGAAAATGAATTGAATTAAATTTAAAAATTTAAAGTTACCAGGTTTGTACTGTTATAATTTTCTTTTTTAAATTTATTTTATTATTTTATTTATTTTATTTCCAGCGTGCACATCTGTGCACCATTGTCCCGACCAGCGGCACGAAAGAACAGGGACCCGAGACCTAGAGGGAAGAAATGGAAGGGGCAAGAGACATGAAGAAGGGCAGCAGGACAGTGTTCCGTTCAAACTGTGAAGAGGAGGGGAGGCTGGCAGGGCAGAGGGTCACCTGGGAAAGGATTGTGGAACCTCTTAAGCTCAGGTTGTTTACACAGATATTCTGACAGGGAGATAAAGCAATTCCTTGCAGCCCAGGGTATGTCACGTAGTGGCTAACTGTCATAAAAGGAAACAGAGGCCCATAAACATGGCTAACTTATAAACTGAAATAGCTAAGCTAATATGGCTTAGCTTTTATGGTTGGGGTAGGGGGTGAGTGGAGACCTATACACTTAAAATGACTAACTAAAAAATGACTAAGCTCATATGACTATACTAAAGGCAATACAGGCTTTGGCTCCCATCGTGTACACCATGTGTGTGCTTGGTGCCCATAGAACTTAGAAGAGGGTATTTGATCTCCTGGATCTGGAGTTAATGCACCATTGTGAGCTGCCATGTGGGTGCTGGGAATTTAACCCAGGTCCCTCGGAAGAGCAGCCAGTGTTCTTAACCACCCAGCCACTTTTCTAGTTCCTGTTCACTTAAATATCCAAAGAAAATGGCCTGCTCTGAGGTCAGAAGCTTCAGCCTTTCCCAGATACTACCAAAGAATCCTGGTGCATATCTACCCTTATTTCTATGGTTTGACTGTGTCTCTCCAAAAGCATATGTTGCAAACATATGATGATAGTCTGGATGAATGTGGGTTAGAAAAGGCCATGGGGCTGCTGCTGTCTCTTTTCCTGACGCTCTTACTAAGTGGTGTCTGCCACACCTTGACTTGGATGGAATGTCCTAGGTGGAGTCCTGTGGACTTTCAGGCTCCAAGGTCAAAAGCCAAATAGATTTCTCTTGATTATAAATAAGGCAATCTCAAGTACTGTTAAAGGCAGGGAGCAATAAGTGGCCTTAGGCTAGGGAATGACTCAGTGAAGAGCGCTTGATTTGCAAGTGTAGTATGAAGTTTCTGGCCTTGACTAGCCCAGAGATCCAGACTAGCAGTCCCAAATTATCACACAAAGGCTTATATTAATTACATGCTGTTTGGCCTATGGCTCAGGCTTATTGCTTGCTAGCTCTTACAACTTAACCCAATTCTATTCATCTGTGTTTTTCCACATGGCTTGTAGCTTACCTGTACTCCATTACACCTTGCTTCGCTACGGCAGCTGGATCATGTCTGAGGTGACCCTGCCCTCCTTCCCCTTTATCTATGCTTGAATTTCCCGCCTCACTATAAACTGGCCTGTTATAGGCCAAAACAGTTTCTTTATTATCCAAGGACAATTCATAGTATACAGAAAGACATCCTACATCATGCAAGGGGATGACCTGATTTTGA
This sequence comes from Sigmodon hispidus, assembly GCA_004025045.1. Classification (NCBI taxonomy): domain Eukaryota; kingdom Metazoa; phylum Chordata; class Mammalia; order Rodentia; family Cricetidae; genus Sigmodon; species Sigmodon hispidus. The sequence continues at coordinate 38,869 of PVIH01012125.1, forward strand.
GTCCATAACACACAAATGAAAAGTGGAGTGTGAGCTGGGGAGTAGTTTCATATGCCTTCATTCCCGCACCAGGAGATAGGCAAGCAGATCTCTGTGAGTTTAGGGTCAACCTGATCTAGGCTAGTGTTCCATAGTGAGACCATGTTTCTCTGCAAATAAAACAAAAGGGCCAAACATAACCCCGTGTACTTTTAATCTCAGCATTATGGCAGCAAATTGGGTGAGGGAGGGTATCTGGGGTGGAGACAAGCGAGTCCAGCCAGCCCACCAAAAACAATGATCCTCTGGCTTAGGGAGGATCCTATTCTCAAGGCAATAAGGGAGAGACCAACAGAGGAAGAAACTCCCATGTTCCGCTCCAGCCTCTCTCTATATGTGTACACACAAATACTTACATTTGCACACTCACCTGAATATGTCACAAGCATACTACATGTGCATGGACGTGTGTGCGTGCACACACACACACACACACACACACACACACACACACACACTTTAAAGCCAGGCCGCCCTTGAACTGCTGACTTCCAGTTCCTCTCCTGCTTGCTGTAGCCTCCAGAGTGGTTGGAACTATAGTTACGGGTCACTCACGCCGGTGTTGATCACTACATACACTCAAGCCTAACATGGTGATTTAGGTCTACAATTCCTGTTCTCAGGACACTGAGACACAAAGATCCCAAGTTCAAGGCCAGCCTGTGCTCTATGGAAAGACTATCTCAGTGTGTGTGTGTGTGTGTGTGTGTGTGTGTGTGTGTGTGTGTGTGTGTGTGTGTGTGTGTGTATGCAGGTGTGTATAGTCTAGTCCAGAAGTCAACCTCAGGTGTTTTTCCTCAGGCATCATCCACTTTTGCTGTGGCTTTGTAGAGCCGCTCACTGGCCTCAAATGTGACAAACGGGCTGGGCTGGCTGGCCAATGAGCTCCAAGGACCCTGTCTCTACCAGTCTCTGCATACCCTAGGGTTGGGGTGGGGCGGGTTTAACAAGTGTATACCATCATGCCTGACTTAATTTCTTTTTGTTTCTTTCATCTAGAAGCTTCTGGGTTGTTGTTTTTGTTACCTTTCTTAGGATTGGGGACCAGCTGAGAGCAGACGCTGGTACAGACACTGGTTTTGTGCTTTTTTCTCCTCCCTTCCCGGTGCCCACTGTCAGTCCCTGCCTCCTTCACGGCTGCTGCTGGCTCACAGAGCTTCACTCTGAAAACACTACCCAGCAGACAGAACACCGTGTCTCTTTCCTGTTGGGTAATGCTTTAATGCCTGCAAAGCAGGTCTGAAAGCATTCATTATCCTGCATAATCCTTATGCAATCCCCAAATGGAAATAAGGAAGGGCACAGGACTAGGAAACCCGCCATCCCCAAACACACCAGTTTGGTGTGCTGATTCCCTTGAAGTGGGGCAGGCAGGGGTTTTGTGTGAGCTGCTTTAATCTGCTTCACGAGGAACCACAAGGAACACTGTTGTGAATCCTTGCCTGGGACCCTTATCCACCACGGAAGATTAACTGGGACAACAGGAGAGGTGACCTGAACCAGCCCAGGAGATCCCCCATTTTGAGGGTTATTTGGAGATTTCCACCTTTTACTGCCGGCGATAACAAGACAGCCATATACTTGACCCAGCGCTCCTCTTCCCTGAACCTGAATCATTGCTACAACCCAGGACAAGCTTTGATCTTATTATTATTTCCCCCTTGGCTCAAGATGCTGTGTAAATTTCAGTCATCCCTTCTGCAAGTATTTTGTGGGACCCCTGTGCATATAAGTATAATAAAATACAGGGTTTTCCTTGTCAGTCTGTTTCATGTTCATTTAAATTGTAGCCTAGGCCAAAAACCTGGGAGTGTGGAAGGATACCATTCTACATCCTGCCTTCTGGGGAAAACAAAGTACCAATGGCAGAGAAGTTTGGTCCACCCTGTAGGCAGGAAGGGAAGAAGATCAGGTGCAGACCTCCAAGTAAAAATCCAGGGCACTGTGACCAGAACCTGTCTCCTGGCCCTACTTTGTCAACACCCTCTATGGTACAGGTAAGGGGAAGCACAATAAAGCAAGCTGTTCTCGTGTTTGCTGGATTAGTGTGCTCTCAAATTCTCAGCATTCTTCTCTGTGTTGGTAGTTGTCTCCACCCTTTTCTAGCCCAGGTGGCTTGTGGGAGGTGGACAGACTTTGTGTTAGCAAGACTTTTAAACCTGGTCTCTGACAGCCCTAGGCTAGGCTTGACCATTTGTTCCCAGGAAGTCAACTAAAGACACAAATAAAGGTGAAACTCATAAAAGGGAAATTTATTCATTGTGGCCACCTTGGGAAGTGACCCAAGAAGGAGGTCCAGTGATCCTGCAGGCTCATGTTCAGGATCTAACATGAAGTTTAGATTTAAATAGAGGGCAATGCATTACTGAGCAGTCCTGGCCAGCGAGTGGTCCCATCCATCACTGACCCAGCACTGGCTTGGCTCCAATCTCTCCTGCACGGTGGTCTGATACATTGGAACTGTGAAATGTCTTCTTGAAGTGATGTGAGGGACTGTCCTTGCAACCAAGCAGCCAACATCTTGGTGGAGTTTAGCTTCAACTCTTTGCCAAAGTATCATTCCAACGGGGCTTGTTGACTGCTTATGCCTCCTCCAGGAAGAGTGGGAGGGTCAGGGAACCCTCACCTGAGTATCTACCCATTCTCTACTACATGTTGCATGAAACTCTGCCTTTATTGAATGTGGCCTTTGGGAGGGCTAGAGTATTCAGCGGAGAAATAGTCGGGGAGGGGCATTCCTGTGCATCCCTGCTGGGTTAGGTTTTAAGCTGTAGCCTGTTGTGGAAGGTGTCCCCACACCTGTGCTCTGAAAGGAGTCCCATAAACCCATTGGTTCCCCAGAGGGAACTTGGCTTTGTTTTTGAGGCCTTAGGAAAAGGGACAGACATAACTTCCATGTCACCTCAAGAGGAATTTTATCAAGACTGAGAGAGACAGGTTTGTCCTCTGCCTGGCCCCACGCTTTAACCTTTTCCTTCTTTTAACCTGAGATTCCTGTGGAAATCTTTATTTCCTTGAGGTCCACTGTTTCCATAGTCTGGTGGCTAAAGGGGAAAACACACCTGTCTCTATCTTTTCTCTTCTCTACCAGCCAGACAATTTTGTTTGCAAGGTGCATCAGCTAGTGGGGTTGTTGGAGTTGGTAGATCATTGGTGGGCACATGATGCACTTGTAACAAGACAAGAGGTCCCGTGCACTGCTTCAGGTTCATGGTGTTGGGTCTTGGTGGTAGATGCTGCTTCTGAAAGCAGAAGGGCTGCTAGCTGGGAAGGTGGGCCCTGCCCGGGTTGAGGGGAGGAGAAGGTTGGCTTAAGTTGTCTCATTTTGTTCAGGCTGACAAAAGCAAAGCATTATAAACTGAGTGGCTTATCAACAACGGAATAATTTTCTTCCAGTTCTGGAGACTGGACACTATAAGATCAAGGTTGGGGCAGAACCAGTGTGTGGTGGGAAACTGCTTCCTGGTCCATGGAGCCTCCTTGATGCATTCTCACATGCTGGAATGGGCAAAGCTACTTGATGAGACCCCATTTTTTAGATCACTAACCCCACTCACCACAGCTTTGTGTCATCACCACTGTCCTGGTGGGAGTGAGGCAATACTAAAGCCAGGGGCTTACAGCCCTCCCCCTGACTATCGGACTGTTGAAACTGTGGACCCCCAAATCCCGAGAAAGACAAGGCTAAGGTCCTGGCATAAGCCACAGGAGGGGCATGTCTCTGTGGAAGAGATTCCACAGAGTTCTGACCTGCCAGGCCATAGTACAGGAGAGACTGGAGCTAAAGAGAAGAGGGGGCAAGGTCATCCGTAGACCAGGACTACTTAGTTATACATACCTCATGCTTTCTATTTGGACCTCTATTACCCTGAAGATGGACTTGGAGGGTGTGATGGTTAATAGTGATTGTAAACTTCATAGGATGTAGAGTCAGGCAGGAAGCAGGACCCTGGGCGTGCCTGTGAGGGATTGTCTTGACTGTGTGTGTGAGGAGAGAGGAGCCTTTGCCTAAGTGGCTGCTCCACCAGCATGGGCTGTAGCCTGAACTGTGAGCCAGAGTGAACCTTGCCCCCTTAAGTTCACTTTGTCAGGGTATTATGTCACAGCAACAGGAAAATAATGAATGTGGTGTCCCCAAGACCCGAGTTTCTCTTTCTATTGTCACACTGAATAACTCTCTCTTTCTGTTCTTTCTAATTAACATATATTTAGCCCGAAGGATGAGTGGGCCAGCGTCCCTTGTTAGAACATCAGGGATTGGGCTTTGATCCTAACAAACCCAATGACATCACCTTCCACAGGTCCCAACTCAAAACCTTTGCCTTGGGGATTATATATTTTATAGGCGTGGTCCCGGGCTCCATAAGAAAGAAGGCTGAGCAATCCATAAGGAGCAAGTAGGAAAGAAGCACCCTCCATGGCCTCTGCATCAGCTCCCCACCCCCATGGCCTCTGCATCAGCTCCCCACCCCCATGGCCTCTGCATCAGCTCCCCACCCCCATGGCCTCTGCATCAGCTCCCCACCCCCATGGACTCTGCATCTCCCCCCCATGACCTTTGCATCAACCTCCACCGTGGCTGCTGCATCACCCCCCATACACACACACATGGCTGCTGCATCAACTCCCCTCCATGGCCTCTGTTCCTGACTCCTGGTTCCTGCAATTTGAGTTCCGGTACTTGACTTCCCTCAGTGATGATGAAGTATAAGCCAAACAAACCCTTTCCTCCTGAAGCTACTTTGGTCGTGGTATTTCATCGTCGTAATAGTAACTTAATCAGGACAATGAGATTCTATCGTATTTTTGCTAAGTTCAGCAGAGACTATGTTCTTAACACTAGACTTGGGTAAATATTGACCCAAAAGTAAATATTGAAACAAGGGTTTTTAGTAACAAGGCTGTGAGATTAAAACAATAACAACAAAGCAACAGGCAATCTTATTAAACTTTATTAGGAACTATATAACAATATGTTCATAACAAAAACTAGAAATGAAAGAACATCAATAGACAGGATTGTCTTACATTTCTTTTAGGCCAGAGACATAAGTTAACTCAAATGACATAATTTCAAGGAGTTGCTTAATAAATATTCTAATTTATATTCTGAAAAACAGGAAATTATTTTAATAATTTTTGTGTATTTTATGATATTTTCAAAACTAATTGGTTCATTAGTAATTAGGTTATCCCCCCAAAAAAAACATTACAGAAGAAATAGAGACATCATTCTCTCCTCATAATCTAATAGAAAGGTTAGTAGAGCAGTTATAAATCCCTTAGCATTTAGCTAGAACAGAAAGAAAAAGAACAGCATAGAGTATATGAATGAAAAGAATCAGAACATGCTGTCCCAAACCATTCCACTCTGGATTAGGCATTTTGAAATGTAATTGTATTTATTAGTGTGTGTAGGGGGCACAGGGGTGATGTCACAGTGCGTGGAGGTCAGAGGTCAACTTGTGGGAGACTGTCCTTCCTGTGGCTCCAGGGATATAAAGCAGGCCTGCCTGCACTTGCTGGTCATCTCATGTGTCTAAGGATTAAGGATTATTTTGACTTGAAGAAAAAGAGAGAAAGCCTCTCCTAGGAATGGACTGAACCTGAAATATATATATTATTATATATATAATTAAATATATTATATATATTAAAGGCCCATGCTTTGGACACTTGGTGTGAAGCTCCTGGCACTATTTTGAAGGCCTTGGAACTTGGCTGGAGGCAGACCTTACGAGGGACCAACCTTTTAAGGTCATCTCCGCTGTCATTCCCTGACTGTATTGTTCGCATCCCAGTTCAGTGTTGATTCAGCCCAAGCATCTCTTGATCAGGTTTTTGTTTTTGATTTTCTTCCTGCAAATTAAAAAATTAAAAGGCAGCAATAGGCATTGGTAGAGGAATCTCAAACCCTGAAAAGAGGGACAGAATAAATCAGCAGTTAAAGAAAGGCATTTATTATGGATGAGGAAACATCACTGACACACAGAGAAAAAAACCCTCTGCAGAGAGGAGGGAGGGATCAGACAGCCACATAATTCAGTCTCTTTTCACGTTTTCCTCAAGAGTTTTCCATCCCCTAATATATGGTCGATCACTTTGAAAAACAATAGGATGATTGATTGGCCCACAATTATTGTGTAACTTGATGTGGTTTGAAAGAAAATGGCCCGAGAGGGTGGGGTGATATTAGGAGGTGTGACTTTGTTGGAGTAGGTGTGGCCTTGCTGGAGGAAGTGTGTCACTGTTGGGGGTGGGCTTTGAGGTCTCCTATGCTCAAGCTATTCCCAGTGTCACAGATTCCTTCTGCTGCTTTCAGATCAAGATGTAGAACTCTCAGCTCCTTCTCCAGCACCATGTCTGCCTGTACCCTACCATGTTCCACCATGTTCCACCATGATGATGGTGAATTAACCCTCTGAAACTGCAAGTGAGACACCCTAATTAAACTTTCTAATCAGACTAAAGGGGAAGGTGTAGTGGAGAGCAGGAATTTCCACCTTGATCTTTGGGTGTGGCCCTTGGCCAGCATAGTTCTAGGGAACACCTATGGCTTCTGGGCATCAGTATTAGGTAGTGTGACCAAAGGGTCAGTTTAAGGTCAGGATAAACATACAAAAGCCCCCCCCCTGCTCTCATATCTCATCTCCGGATGCTCATATTCACCATATCCAGCCACTCCACATTACCTACTGTATGCAATTCTGTCCTAATTGATTTTAGCCTTGGGGAAAGACAGCCTCTGTTGTAAATGGTTCTGGCCCAGACTTTCTGGGCCTGGATCAGGAGTTTGGTCTCACTCTCAGCCCCACTTAGCATCAAATAATCACACACAGGCTTTTATTAATTTTGTGTACACTGATTGACCTAGGGCCCAGGCATATAATTTGCTAACTCCTTCATCTCAACTCAACCCATCTTGTTCAGCCATGCGGCTCGGTACCTTTTCTCAGAGCAGCATTTCCTCTGCATCTCCTGGTAGCTCTGGCGACTCTGGCATCTGTGTCTGGCGTCTGTCTCTGTTCTCAGATGTTCCCCAGTTTTTTTAGCCTGGTAGCCCAACCCACACTTCCTGTTTGCCTTTGGCCAATCAACTTTTATTAAACCCATAGGTGGGACAAATATTTACATTACCAGCATAATCCCACTACAAGCCTCTTTTTGGTAAGTCATAGAAACCTTTTTAAAGCTTTCTTTCTATGACACTTTCTGCCTGGTTTCTGGATTCTGGAAATGGGGTGCCCTATCTAGGAACAAAAAGGACCTGATGAAGTCTGTGTACCTCTGCTCAGGGCAAAAGGAGAACTCCCATGGCCCACTGATTATTTCTGGTTAGTTGGGAGTTCAGCCAGATCCAGCTGCCTGGGAACTCTAAGGACACCTTGGTGATACTGGGAGCTATGTCAAAAAACAAAACCCAGAAACCTCAGAGAAGCCCAGCACCTTGTCACCTGTCAGCAAGGCTCCAACACCTAGGCTGCACTTCAAAGCCACGACAAACCCAGGACACTGAAGGTCAGACCTAGAGTTTGGGGAGGCTCAGTGTAAGGACACCAGGTAGTTCTGGGGTTGTGCAAGGAGACAACTAAAATAGCTTCCTATGGGTCAAATTTTCTTGGTCAGACTATCAAAAGCTCTGTGTAATACCAATTGTTACTGTTGCTTCTTTTTATTTTTGCTTTGTGTCTTGTCTTGTTGTCTGCTTAGTCTTTGTGAGTTGCGACTTGGGACGCCTAAGTTAGATGAACCAAATGACAAGACTGATAAGCTGGTACTGCTCTTGAAGAGGTCACTCCTAAAATAGCGGAGCTTTGATGGCGGTGTGTGTGGGGCTATTGGGAAGCTTTGAGGGAAAGACCCCAACCCTGTGCAGAAGCCTTCAGGTGGCCCTGCTGTGCGTGTGTGGATAGACCTCCAGCCCCAGCATCACTTCTTGTAATCCTTCCAAGGCAGCCACTAGGGCAGCTGCCCCTTGAAGTTATAGCATCCGAGGACGTAAGGAGAGTTTTGTCAGTCTATTTTGTAATGGATGAGTGCATGGTGGCCAATGCATATTTGCTTCTGACTGGTCTTGAGCTTGTATGTTCTTTCTTCTGTGGCCAGCTGCCCAGGCTCAGGGTTTAATCTCTGGGCTTTCTGGTCACTAGACCTAAAGTTATAGGGATTCAAATGTCATTTGGAGATGGATAATATTAAAGTTGTTTTATGCTATTGTACTGTATTAAAAAGCTAGCTCTGAAATTGGATTATGGCTCACTCTTTTTAAGACATAGGCTCGCTTTAAAGTCTCTATGTCTGAAGTCAGAAGCTGACAGGGAGAAAAAAAAGCAGAACAGCTAAGGAGATTATCGGCTTACGAGTTTATTAGGTATGGTTAAAATTCTGTGATATCTATAACAAAAAGTTTATTTAAAACTTATAACATGGAGTTAATAGCTAGAAGTCTATGCATAGGAAATCTTAAAGGAATCTTGTGGCATAATTCTATTTTGGAATATAAGTAATACATGGCTTGCTACCATCTTTAGGCAGCCATGTAGCTGGCACCATCTTTGCTAGTTTTGAAGAGGGAGGATGTCATGACTCCATCATCATCTTTGGATAGCCATGTCTCTGGCAGCCATCTTTGCTAGGGCTGGAGAAGATGGATGATATGTGGCCTCACTTCCATTGTGGTATAGGACAACCAAAGAGACAACTGTCTCCGAAGATACTTTTAAATTAAAATGGATTTTTTTTCTATGATAATTCCTGTCCTGTCTTGAAAGCAAATACAAGGCTTGTTTAATAAGATATTAAAGCTGACCTCCATGCATTCATACACAAGAACGTACCTTGCTTACAGACAAACTTTGTACCATAAGAGTCAGCCAGGAGGTGTTGGTTTTAGAACCATTGGGTTCTTTGCACTGTTGGAACTTGGTTTTACATTCTTCAAATTATGGTTGTGTCTTGTGTCTTCACTCTTAAAATAAAAAGGGTACTTTATTTTGATATTGCAGGAACACACAGTTAAAAGATTTTAAACTTTAAAAGGAAAGTTTGGAGTTTTATAAAAAAAATTACATTTAAAAAAGAATTTTAAAAAAGAAAAAGCTTTTAAAAATAGTTAAGTTTATAAGGCTATGGGGTATTTTATATTTATAAGATATTTTATTATAATGTCTTTATTGATAGATAAATAGGTAAGTAAAAGTCTAAAAATTAGGGTCACGGCTATGAGCAGGAAACATTAGCTACCAGAGCCTGAGGTATTTCTATCTTATGATGAAGCCAAGCAGTGACCTATGAGTCTTTACCTAAGGTCTAGTGAGGCAAACAAAGGCTGATTTAAGAAAGTTTGGCCAGCCTCACTGTTTTTGCTCACATTGTTAAACAGAGTCATATACAAAACTGTTATATTCTATAATGATACACTATGGACCAGGAAAATAAAGTTGCCAATCTCCCTATGGGCTGTATTCATGAAGAGAGCTTTCAAAACAGTTAAAGATGATTAAGCTTTAATCTATCTAGAACTATATGTGTAGTCATGCTGAGTAAGAATGTAATTAATTACAGAAAAAAGCTTTATTTGGCCTCCTGTATATATTTTCAAGATATAGTCTAAAGCAAGTAACTAAAAACAAGCAAGGATTGTTTAGCTCAGATAAAATTGATAATGATCTTCAAACTTGTCAGAAATTTGCTGAATACGTCATTTAAGATGTTTGAACTGACTATGACAGGCAGACCCCAGCTCCTAGTAATAGTGATCCTCCAAGGTCTCCAAGAAGAGATTAGAATATAATAGCATATTATAATAATTATAATATTATTATAATATTATAAATAATGACTCTATCTAGATGGTAATAATGGGAAAGACTGCACCAGTGCCTGACCTGCCACTAAGATCCAACCAAACTGGACAAACAAGACTCTGGAGAGTTAATTGAGGATGTAACCAGCAAAGAGTCTCAAGGGCTGCACAGCATCTGCCGGAGTAGTTTACTGGAATGCCAGTAGCTTTAACTAGGAGCCTGAAAATTCCAAATGTGATCATTTTTCTTTAAGTTCCTGAATTTTAACTTCTGTCCCTAGTCTGTATTTGTTTCAGCAGTTACCTTCTCCGCTGACAGGATCCTCAAAGGAAGTGAGGCAGGAACTCAAGCAGGCCAGGAACCTAGAGGCAGGAGCTGATGCAGAGGCCAGGGAGGGGGGCTGCTTACTGGCTTGCTCCTCATGGTCTTGCTTAGCTTGATTGCTTACAGAACTCCAGTCCAGGGATGACTCCACCCACAGTAAACTGGGCCTTCTCACTTCAACTGCTAATTAAGAAAATACCCTACGGTTTGCCTGCAGCCTGATCTTTTGGAGGCATGTTTTCTACTGAGATTCCTCTCTCTGAAATGACTCCATCTTATGTAAAGTTGACATAAAACCAGCCAGCTCAGAAGGAAAGGCCCAAGAGGCCTCTGAGTAATCCAAGGTTGGCATAGATCATGCTAAACAGCTATGTGTCCAAATACCCCAGCATCCCTTGCTACTAGAAGTTATAGGAAAACCTGAGTTTACGTTTGGGGCCAATGGCAAAGACAACTGGGAGAGACAGTCATGTTGGGCTTTGATCCTAGTCATGGGAAGGTGTGGAAACTCCGTGTTCAGTCCTAGTGTAGATGCTGGCTTTATCTAGGACAGTGCGGCTGATAGAGGCCATTACTGGCTCTGCACCAGTTTGGCCTTTATTATTTGGGGAGCAAGGTGACCTTCCCCAGGCCCTCAACTGATAACAGATAGATTTCCATATCGATTCTACCCTGTCTGTTACAGGCTTGCTACATTCTTTTGAATATCCCACCCCTTTCCTCCCAGCTACCTGCATGGCAGAGATTCTGTATAAATATTGGCTGTAATAATAAAGCTTAGAAGGACTTGAACAGAGAGATTTGTCTTGTCCTTCCGTTCTTTGTGTTCCTGCCTTCCATTTGCTTCCTTCCCAGGTTCAGGTCCACGCTGAAGACCCTGCTGGCCGGGGCAGTAGTTGGGGAAGGAAGAGAATATCAAGACCAAGGGAAAACCCCATTTTTAGGAAGACAGGTAGAGAAATTTAGGCTGTAGTTGTCTGAAGTCTATTTGGCCTATGACAGGTAGATACGAGTCTTATGACCTTTTTGGCTAACTGAAGCTTATGTAAATTTTTAGTTTACAAAAAGAGGCAAATTTTCTAGAATATTCGCATCAGTCTGGTCAAAGTCTACACTGTAGAATAGCTGGAGTGGACTCATGCTTGTGAGTCTCATCAAAAATTATAGCTTTGGTTAAAAGGCATGAACTTTTTTTTTCTCTGTTCAGAGAGCTGTATCATATTTTTAGCCCAATGAGAAATATCTTTAAGTTTATATTTAGGATACAACCAAAGAAAATTTAAAATCTTGAGCTTATGACTCCATAGTAAATAGTCAGTGTTGGCTTCATGCGTGAGGTTATACACACACTGCCAGAGCCACACTAGAGTGTATTCAGGAGAGTTGTGGAATGGGGACAAGGGTAGAGAAGAAGAAAAGACCTGACCTGACGGATTGTCAGGTGATGGGAGGGGTTAGGGTTTACACTCTCCTCCTTCCAGCTGCAAGGAGTCCTCGTTCCTTTGTATCACCACCATTACCCATTCTTTTTATTCTTACCTTTCTTTCTTTTGTGACATAGGGTTTCTGTGTAGCCTTGGCTGTTCTGAAATTCATTCTGTAGAGTAGGCTGGCCTCTGCCTCTGAGATCTTCCTGCCCCTGCCTGAATGAGAGGGCATGAGAATTCTTACTGGAGTGGGAAAAAATAGACAAATATCTATGTTACCCCCTCCAAGGCTCAGGGATCCTTGTAGAAAAGCGGGTGGAGGGACATAAGAACTGGAAGGGGGTCAGGCCGGGGAGGGGGGGAGGGGGGGGAGTTCTGCACAGGACTATCGCAGCCAGACTGCTCTCTGTGGAGATCAGCAATGCCTGTTTACAAGTGAGCATTCTAGCTGGCCTTGTTGACTGTCGACATCCTCTCGTAGAAGGGTCAGGGAGGGTCACAGGACCTCACCTGAGTGTGGAGCCTCTCCCTAGCACCCGTTGCATGCAATTCTGCCCTAACTGTACCTGGCCTTGGGGAGGTGCTGGTGTAAGTATTCGCGGCACTCCATATGATGAAGCCCACATGGCTCCGGCAGGACGCACCTCATACAGAGGCACATCCCTGTGGCTGCATAAACCTGTGCACACCCCTTCTCTTAAAAAGAGACACCATGTTGCGGTCTGTCTCTCCTCCTGTCCTGCTTCTCTGCTCCTGTACCCCCCTGGGAACTCTCTTGAATAAACTCTTGTGTGGTCTTGGTAGTGTAAGTGTGTGTGTGTGTGTCTTCTCACGCGCAGAACCAACATTGGTGCCGAGACTCGGATAGGCTCTCTCCTGAGTTTAGGTGCACATAAGCTAGTTGAACCTGATCCGGGGCTCACCGCAGGGCCACCTTCTACCTGCCCCGCTGCTGCAGTATTTTTGAAACCACAAGATTCGATCGGTAAGTTGTCGCGTCCTCCCCCACCTCCCGTCAGCGTAAACGTGTTTCACGGAGGACCACACCCAGTCATGATCTTCATTGTTCCTCTGTGTTGACAAATGCGCACTCTTGGCTTTCTCCCGGTATTGAGTTCCCCTGGCATCTTCCTGTGTGTTTTTGCTGGTGGGCACTGTGTGTAGAGCGTGGACACTTGGTGCTGGGGCCGACGAGTTCACAGCACCCGTTGTCAGTGGGGTGGAGCTTCCCCTTCACTCTGATGAGAGCTTATGGGTGTTTGCGTAATTTTGGGCATTGTCCAAGTGGGCTACCCTGGCAGTTGACGAACTAGTTCAGTGTAGTCGTGCTTCCCTACAGGATTGTTCAGCCGGGTGACCCCCCTTAGGTCTTGATAATAGAGAATAATCCAGTGAAAAGTATTCCTCCATGTTCACCCTTAGGATGTGTGCTAGAGACTCTAAAGCTGCTTAGCCTTTTGGCCTTACCTAGACACCACCAAGCTTATCTGTTTTTGCACAAAGAAATGGCCTAATAACCTTTTAGATTACCCAAAATAGCTACCTAATGGCTCTCCAACCCCAATAATTACCGGAGTTAACTTTTACAAGCTCACGGGCAGATAGAAAGGGTTTTTCCTGTCTCTTTTCATATCTCAGCTCTAAACCTTCTCTCCCAGCTTGTTGATCTTAACTCCATGTCTTTTCATATTTCAGTCCTAAGCCTTCTCTTCCTAAAAGCTCTCCATTCTTAAGAGTTTTTCTATTTCTTTTTATATCTCCACTCTAAACTTTCCCTTCTGGATTTCTGTTCTTCTGTTTCTAGCCACATGACCAGATCCTCTCTAGAACCTCCACATTTCAAATCTCAGTGCTCATCTGCAACTCTTCCTTTTCCTTTCCAAAAACTCCAAACCTGTCAGCTACAATTATCCCACCAGTCGCTTGTTCTCACACTCTAAAGATGCTAATCCAGTTCTCCCTCTGTGAAAGCGGCTGCCATAGATAAGATAATAAAAGTTTACACCCTGTTTACTCTGTCAAAACTTTCTCAAATAAAAAAATTGGGCTATAGAGTAAAGGCAAGTTTGGGAACAGGCCAAAACTCATACAGATAAAGTCCATCAGGTTTTTAAATGCCTCACAAATGCTCTTTTACAGTATAATAGATCCTTGAGTGCATGATTCATTTTTTTACCCTGACATCAGAGCTAAACTTAGACCTTGAGAAGGGACCTCAGGCAGACTTCACAGGCAGAAGTCTTAGTGCTGGCTTTTAAGGTGTGTCACAGCAAAGATGAAAATAAATATGCCAAAAGATACCTCCTGCTGGCAAAAGCTGTCTGGCCAGCTACTGCCTTGCTCTTGCCTAGCCTCACAGAGGCAGTTCAGGCCTTGTCCAGGGCACCATCAAGGGAATGCTGGTCTAAGTGAGTGTCCCCGAGACCCATGTGGCAGGGAGACATTACACAGAGACCACTCCCAACTGATCTCCTAAGGCTTGCCCGTGGGCGATTGGTGCTGCTAAGGCTTCCCTAAACTGGCCATCCTCATCGAAAAGAGGGAGCCTTGAGTAGTCATAATGGTATCAGGGCAGTCCATCTCCTCATGGACACTGGGAGCCACATACTTGGTCCTGCATGAGTTTTGGGATCTCACCTCTCTTTGTAGCCTCTCCATTGTCAGGGTGAGAAGCAAATAATTCCAGCCTCATCAGACACTGCCACCTAATTATGTTTTCAGAGATGTCCCTATCACTCACTCATTTTTGGTCATGCCAACCTGCCCTATATCCCTAATAGAAAAGAGATTTTTTAACTTTTAGTCACATTTCGCCTGAATCCAGACTCCGCCAGCCGCTCTAGCTGCCTCCCTGCTCACCTTGCTATCTGCTTGAACCTGTCAGCTCCAGTCTTCCAGCCTCCCAGGTGGACCACCATGTGTAAAACATCCAAAATCCTTGTGTCGATAGACACATTTCTCTAAAATCCCCATCTCTGAGTTTTCCATTCCAGCCTGCTTCCAAGATGGTGACCAACAAAAGGCTCCAAGGTATTTTGGCTCGCTCCTCTCTACTTCCCTCACAGACTAACCCTCCAGCCACTGCTTCTAGAAAATAAAAAAAACCCAAGAGCCATTATCAGAGCCAATATAGGTAAAACAGACCATTTCCCACCCACTACCCAGGACCAAAAGAAAGGAACCAAAAGCCATTTTAAACTTTTTTCATCCCCAGATCTAACAGAGTACACTCACTATATTATCATTTCTCAAGGTTCTCTTACTAACTCATGATTTTTCTTTTCAAGCTACAGAAAATCAAAGTTTACCATTCCATGGCTTAGGCTCATCCAGACTGCAGAAAATGACCCGCAAAATTCAACAGACCAATGATCAAAAATACAGTTCTTTGAAAAGACAAACTTCACCCTTAAGATAGCTTGAGATCTGTCAGCCCGGATCATATTTCCCTGCCCCCCCTACATAAACTCCATTTTCTTTTTATAATAAACAAAACGGTGAAATGTAAGTGATAGACCCCAGACTCCAGTCCAGTTGATGCAAATAGCAAGAGGATTTATTTCATCTGTACAGGTGGGCTTCCTCCCTGCCTCGGGAGCAAGGGAGTAGCCATGATTAACAATCTCATATCTCTTTTAATGGCTAAGACCATAAAATCACCATAGCAACTGAGGCAATACATGATTGGTCACTTTAAAGGTCATACTTTAAAGTCATAAGGTTGCTCACAGTAGTCATGGGGTTGCCTTAAGACCAGCAGGTTAGGGGGCTTTTACAACTGGGTGTTGGTCACAGCTATTCTGCTTGGAACTTCTGGTATTTTAATCTCAGGTTCGACTATTATGTCCTAATGGTCATCTGAGTTGATTATGACTATCTGGGCTGGGTCACTCTGTTTTCTGGGACAGACTTTTAGACTTTAGTTCCTTGTTCTCATGGCAGGTGCTCTGCTGAATACCTGAACTGAATTCCTGGTTCAGGCCTTAGAACTCAGGGTCCTTCATAAGGATTCCTGGCACTCCACAAGATGAAGTCAACTTGGCTCTGGCAGGATTCACCTCGTACGAAGGCACGCCCCTGGGCATGGCTACGTAAACCCATGCACACCCCTTCTCTTAAAAAGAGACACCCTGTTTTGGTCTGTCTCTCCTCCTCTCCTGCTTCTCTGCTCCTGTACTCACCTGGGAACTCTCTTAAATAAACTCTCGTGTGACCTTGGTAGTGTGTGTGTGTGTGTGTGTGTGTGTGTGTGTGTGTCTTCTCACGTGCAAAACCAACAGCTGGAGTATATAGTTGGGGGAGACTAGGTGGGCTCTATGTGACTGTGGGAAAGCCACCACCCTGCTGTGTAAAGCCTTTCCAGTGCCGCCCATGGGGAGGGAGAAGCACCTTCATTCCTGTACATAAGTCCTCACCAGTGCTCTGTAACTAAGCCCAATAACTCATGAGTTTTCAGGGTGAACGTTTAAGACTAAAACAGATACTTTTGTCTGTTGTTGGAATCATAGGGAGGCAGATAAGGCAGATAGCAACACCCTGTTAATGATGTCACAAATTTACAATCACTTGGGCAGAATATACCCCCGCCTCAATCCAGCAACCATGGAATCTATAGAAAGGCTTACCACATTAATCAATTAACAACACCCCCCACCTCATAAAAACATCCTCACTACCAGCCAGTGAGGACATTTGTGCTTACAATTCTTGCCTTGTCAGTCAGCCACACAATAGACCTTTCTTTTCTCAAAAACTTCAGTCTCATGGCACTGGCTGTTATGTGTGTCTGGCACAAAGTCCTCACTCAATGGCAGTTTCTGGCAACCCAAGCAGAACTTGGAGTCCTCTGTCTGCCTGTGGTTCTGGTCCCTAGGTGGGACCACCTGTACTTCTGTGAGGCCGGAAGTCTGCCTCCCTGCCGCAGTGCTGTGGGACACCTGTGCCAACTTCCATTTTGAAAGAAATAAAAAGAAATAAGCCTGCTCTGGGAACAAGTGTCTGGTCTCTAGGCCAGTAAGCCTGTAAGGATTGCTGTGGCTCTCTGCTTCAAGGTTAGATGCAAGCCCTCTATGGAAGGGTGGGGGCAGGGCTGGGGAGGATAGGAAGTTACGTGAAATAACTAAACTACACATGATTCCAGTCTCTGGTATCTGATTTAAAAGAAGAATAATAAGGGCTGTGGTGGAAATGCTCTCTATATGATGTAAATAAAGTAACTGGTTTGGCCTATGTAGAGCACCATAGAAGCGGGTGGAGAATCAGAGGACAGGCAGGTAGAAGGAGGGCGGAGTTAGTCAGTCTCCATCTGACCTCTGAGGAAGAACCATGTAAGGAGCACAGGTGAGCCTCAGGCCGGACCATGTGGCAGACAGATTAATAGAAATGAGTTGATTTAAGATGAAAGAGCTAGCTAGTAATGTGCTTAAGACATGGACCAAATAGTATGAAGTTAATGTAAGTGTCTGATTCATTTCTTTGGGGGACAAAAGCTGTCGAGGGCCAGGTCTGAACCTCCTGCCCAAATGGGCTCGGGAAACCTTCTACAACAAAGGGCTGCTTACTGCATTATTTTGTCTGCTAGTTTATGAGTCTGTGTTTGAGGACACTGGCTTCGTTGTTAGCTCAAACCCAGAAATTACTGTTGTGCTCTCAACAGATGTGACTTGTTCGTTAGAGCCAGATGCTATGATGACAGCAGATGTCACACCACACCCCACAGCCCTATGATGACAGCAGATGTCACACCACACCCCACAGCCCTATGAGGACAGCAGATGTCACACCACACCCCACAGCCCTATGAGGACAGCACGTGTCACACCCCACAGCCCTATGAGGACAGCAGGTGTCACACCACACCCCACAGCCCTATGAGGACAGCACGTGTCACACCACACCCCACAGCCCTATGAGGACAGCAGGTGTCACATCACACCCCACAGCCCTATGAGGACAGCAGGTGTCACACCACACCCCACAGCCCTATGAGGACAGCAGGTGTCACACCACACCCCACAGCCCACACCACACCCCACAGCCCTATGAGGACAGCAGGTGTCACATCACACCCCACAGCCCTATGAGGAACTGTTCAGATAGGAGGTGTCTTTTGCTCCCCTGCCTATTTCCAGGGATAAATAAAATTTCTTACCTGTTTCTGGAACTGTTCAGAATAAGTGAAACTGAGCAGATTTGGAGAGCATCTTGAGAGATGCTAAGTATCAATTGTTTTACTGGAGGATCCTCAGACTTAAGAAAAAAGACAGATGTCCCCTATAGCCCATTCTGGATGCCTGTGGGCCACAAGAGTCTTTAGACATGGTGACTTACTCATGCTATGAAGCAGTTTTATAGGAAGCCTCCTCAGAAGAACATACCCTCCCCCTGGGTTGGAAGGAGCTCTAACACCACACAGGGAGATGCAGTTAGGGAGGGTCACCCACATCTAGGACTACTCTGCATACACTGTCTTGGGGATTTTCTAAGACACAGAAATAGTGGCTCTGTGGACATTCCCTCTATACCTCTTGCTCTAGTCATCAGAAAAGCCTCCACAGAAATGGGCCCCAGAGATGACACTGAACAGAACTTAATTAGAAACCATGAAGGCAAACTGTTCCTGGACTTCCCAGGGACAGATTAGGTAGATGTCCCAGCAGCCAATTTCCTCTTTGGCAAGGTTCCTCCTCATCTACCACTAAAATTTGAGATGGTCTCATGTATCCTAGGTTAGCCTTGAACTCGATGAACTCTGTTCATGGTGGGAAGAATCCAATCTTACAAGTTGTCCTCTATTTCTTCATGTGTGAAAATCAGGCCCTGTGGGATCCAGGGCAGCTTGGTCACACTGCTGCCATGACAGGCCTAATAGGAACCAGCTGAAAGGAAGGTCTGAGCCTCAGTTTACTGATAGGTACCACCAGATCTCTAAGAAAAGTCATAAAACTGGCACCACCCAAGAGCAGGCCAATCAACATCCCAGGAGAAAAATACCTAATGTTCCAGAGGAAATGCCTAACTTCCCAACCATTATAGATATCACTAGATGTGCTCTAGCCCAGCACACACCTATTTTCCTTTTATTAAAGATAAATGTCAGCCAATCAGGGCCCTGAACTCTGAAAGTCCCCTCACCCTCAACCTCTACCATTATAAGACTCCACCTGCCCAGGTTTGGGGCTGAGTAGAGCACATGGAGAGACTAAGCTTGAGCTTGCATGAGTAAAGGCTCTTTGCATTTATGTACAAACCCAGACTCCTTGCTGGTATTTGGGAGACCCTTTGATCTGGGCATAATATCCCACATCCATATCCTACACAAACTCGATAAGTAAATGCAATAAAATTATTTTTAAAAACCTAAACTAATAATCAGATATTATTGATGGTGGAAAGAACTGAAAGTCCAAATAAGGAATAACTAAAATGTAATGCACCATGGAAAGCAATTTAGCACTAAGTAGGAATGAGGTGCTTATTGTGCCCTGGTAGAAAGACCCCCAAAGAGACCACCAGAGATGTGAACTCTCCGAAATGCAAAGCAAGGTTTATAGAAAAATTGCAAGTCCAGACAAGGGCCTCAGTCTGGCACACAGGTGTGGCAGAGGCCGAAGGAGGTACCCACCCCTCTGCAAGCTGAGTTTTTAAAGGCAAAAACCACAAGGTTTTACATCAATTAGGGGTCTTAGTAAAGATACAAGTCTGATTAGCTTGTTTTGGAGGACTTTTCAGATTTCCTCTGTTATCTTAGCCAGCTGTTTGCCAAACACTCCTCCCTAGACTATCTCCTAGGTTGGGACATTCCATGGCTATTGAACAGGCCCAGGCTATTTGTCTCCCATACTGGGGCATTCCCATGGTTAATTAGCTGCTATCCCCTAGGACATCATCTATTTGTACTTTGGTCCCAGCAGAACTCAGGCAAGCCTGTCTCAAACTGGGGTTTAGGAAATTTGCTCAAAAATGGAGGCACTTCTCTGGTTCTTTAGTGCTGAGACATGTTACAGTATGGAACTACCTTGAAAACATGCTACATAAATGAGCCAGGCAGAAAAGACTTACATTGGATGCTACATTTATGTGTCATCAGGATAGGCAAATTTGTGAAAGCAGAAAACAGCTGAGTATCTGCCTAGGTCTGGATGTTATGTGCTTGTTTTGATGTGCATGAAGTATGTTGTGATTTGAGCTGACACAGGTCATCTGTTTTATTGAGGGTGCTACTAGAAACAAGGGTGTTTGCTGAGGAAAGCTTCAGGCACCAAGCAGACTGAGCCTGCCCAAGAGAGGCCACATGTGCTCCAGGAAACAGAGCTGAGGGCTAGTTATATCTGTGGTTCTTGGAGTCCATATGATGCTGTCATGAACTCCAGATGCTGGACATGGAGCTGCAAGGCTTGCAGTTTGCTGCTGAATCCTTCTCTTATTGTGACCCCATCTTTATCCTTCTGTCTTCCATTTTAGAATGGTAATGTTTATGCCACTGTGTGTTGGAAGTATGGAACATGGTAGATTTTGTTGTTGCTCTTTTGTGGATTACTGGGGGAGGTACAATTAGGAGAATTCTTGAGTCTCAGAAGGGACTTTGGACTTTCGAACAGTGCTGGACCTATAAAACTATGAGGACTTTTGAAATTGAGCTGATTATATTTTGCATTATTAGACAAACACGAGATTTTAAGGGTAGAGTGACCATGTAAAGGGATGTGTTTCAGTGTCACGTTGACAAGAGGGAACCTTGCAATGGTTGCTTTTGATTGTCACCTTGGCTGGATTAAGAAATGCCTAGTGAGGCACACTTTTGGGTCTGCCTTAGGTGTGTCCTGAAAGGGTTAACAGAGGGGAAGCATCTGCCATAGCTGTGGGCAGCATCATGGGGGCTGGGTTCCCAGGCTGAATAAAAAGAGCAAGGGGAGAAAACCAACCCAAGGCCGACATTCACATCTGTCTCCTGGCGGCTGCTCTTGTGAGCAAGCAGCTGCCCCTTTCTCCTGTCCCCACACCTTCCCACCATGATGGATTCTATCACCTTGCACCATGAGCCAGGATAAACTTCTCCATTCTTAAGTTGCCACTTGTCAATCATGTCAGCAAAAAAAGAACTCATAATCTTCACTCTACAACACATCCCTGAGAACTGTTCACTGGGATGGAGCCCTGGTAGCTGTTTTGGTCAAATGAGGTGCTGTCCTGTTCACATGGGATACTCTCTCCAATTCAGTATTACACTCAGATCTGTGGGTAGCCCACTCCATAATGTCAGGCCTTGCCAAGTCTTTCTCTCAGAATTGTTAGAAAAGAAAATAATGTTCTCTTTAACTCTCATAGAAAATTAACTGGAGCAGAGTTTCCTAACAGTCAGGAGATCTGTAGGAGAAAACAAAATCCAGAAGTTTATTAACATGTTTAATATGTATTTCATATGTACATGGGAAACACCCACAGGATGAGAAGCTTTGAACTCCAGCTTGTACACATCTTCACCAAAGAACAGTTTGCCTCTAGATAAGTTATAAAAACAAAGAAAGGATTTTCAGCCTCCAGGGCAAATAGCTGTCAAGAGAGCAAATAAAAAGCAGACAGAGAGAGGCTGGATATCAGAGCTGGACGGTGGGGATTCCTCTGGTGCCATCTCCAGGCCAACAGGAACCAAAGCTGTCTTTCCTCTGGCTGGAGGAGCAGAATATTCATTCTCATGCATCTGTGCTCTTCTGTTAGGTCAGTAGAGGGAAGATGCTCCTGTCTGCTGCTCCTTATCTGTCTTCAACTGCACAAACCTTCATCTTTGGGGGCACACACTCAGGGCTGTGGTCTCCCTTCCCACACTGAAGAAAGGACTCCCTGACCTCTGACCTTGGCCTGCCTTTCTCCATAGCATTTACCACACATCCCAATGTTTACTCTTTAGTTTATTCCCCACAGAAACATACAACTCCAGGACAGAAAACATGTAGCTATTGTTCTCTGCTAGTTCCTAATGGCCGACAGTGCCTGACACATAATATAACTATGTTAAGTGAAAAAGTATGATACTGAGCAATGGTTTCTAATCTCCCCTCCCAACACACAGACACTGGCTTAGAATTTACTCTGAAGATCAGGCTGGCCTCAGACTCATGGAGATCTGTCTCTGTCTCCTGAGTGCTGGGATTTTTGGACTATTAGCTTTTAGGGGGGGAGGAAATTGTGTGTGAGTGGCTGATGGGTGTATAAAACAGCTCAGAAATGTTACAGGAAAACTAGGTCACACTGGTTGCTTGTGGCATGGTGACTAGGAATCAGCATAGAGATAGGAGGGAGGGAGAAAGAGAGAGAGAGAGAGAGAGAGAGAGAGAGATATCACTGGTTCATTATATTCTATTTATAGATCACTAACTTTCTAAACAATTCTTCACTTTAAAAATAAAAAGGAAGCTCTTGTATTGCTTGCTTTTTTTTAACAGCTGTAAGCACTATATTACAAATCATCAGCCCTTCTTAAAAGACAATTATTTCTAAATGTTTGCTGTTAGTAGATACCTGATTTGGTCTTTTTAGGCTCCTTCACTTTGGTTTGCGATATAAAATGTAACCAACACCCCAAACTAAACAGAAGTTTCCTACAGCTGTGTTGTATTTGATAGCTGTGAGTGGGGTTGTCTCAGGAAACGGGGTGCTGGGAAAGGCAAAATTTAATCACCTCATGTAACATTTTTATATTCTCATTGGCAAGATCACCCAATTCTTGGCCTGTGGAAACTCTGATTTTTCCAGAACAAGGCTCTTACCAAGAGCAGACTGAAACAGGACTACACATCCTTTAAGATGTGAGCACAGCCTAGATCCTCCTAACTCATGCAATGGGAGACTATCTGAACCAGAAATGAAGATCCTGTTCTGCCCAGGAGGCACTGTACCACTTGGGTAAAATCACAAACCTCTTCTGTGTCCTGGGCTTCCCTCACCTCATTCACAGGATGATGTCTATCTCTTTATCTGCAGCACAAACACTACAGAGTGAAGAGTCTGTATCCAGGATGAACAGTCTGGCTGTGGTTCTTCCTGTAGGTTAAAAGGGTTCTGTGCCCGAAGGTGGTGGGGGGAGCAGACAGAGAGCCCTTGTCTGCCTTTCAAGAAGTGATTCCAACAGCCTGAACTTCCTCAGGTTAATGAGCTAGCAAAAGCCTCCAAGCTCCAGTGTTCAGCTGCCAATGCCTGACCCCAGGTGTGTCTCTGGGCCACCGTCAGTATAGAGATCTTTCTGGGGCTCTTTCCTAGTGCCCAGGGCCTCAGTGTACTAGGAGACACCTCCACCTCCATCCCCCACTCCCCGCCAGACAGGCTTCCCTGAAAGCCTCCATCCTATTCTCCAAACATACTCTTTACTGGGCTCAGCCTGGATGCTGGCTACCTCTTCCCCTCCCAGTTCTGGCTATGGAGTGCTTCTTTCTGGGGCGAGTGAGCTGCAGTCAGAGTTCTCTTCAGGGCAGTGGAGGATTGCATTCAGCCTGCTCCGGTGATTAACAGGAGTATGCTCTTATCTTCAGTTTCTATCAGTAATTAATACTTTATTGTGAGGCTCTCAGCTCACAGATACCACAAGGGAACTGCTCGGTAGAATCTTGTACATTTTCAGCCTTTCCAGATAAGCATGGGGCTGGAGACATGGCTAAAGGTTAATGTTGTAGTAAGTTTTTTTTGGCCTGTTTGGGTCTGGAGATTTGTGACCTGGCACACGTGTGGTGCCGGCGGTGTGGAGCCTGGTCTGTGTGCCCGCAGCTTCTGCCCCCCAAAAGAAATGAATCACACGCTTATACACTTTAACACTGTTTGGCCCATAAGCACATTATTAACTAGCTCTTTCTTCTTAAATCAACCCATTTCTATGAATCTACCCACCACATGGCTTACAGCCCGTGGCTCACCTGAATTCCTACATGCTTCTTCTTCGGGGGACAGATGGCGACTAGCAAACTCCACCCTTCTTCCTACCTGGCTGCCTCTGATTCTCTACCCACTTTTATGGTGCTCTACACAGGCCAAAACAGTTCTTTATTTACAGTACACAGAGAACATTCCTACCACAGGTTAAGAACACTGGTTGCTCTCCAAAGGACCTGAGTTCGATTCTCAGCATGTGTAGGCTCACAACCATCTGTAACTCCAGCTCCAGGGTCCAACACCCTTTTCTGGTCTCAGTGGGCACTAGGTACACATGTGGTACACAAACATATATCTAGTTCTATTTTATGTGTAGAAGTGTTTTGCTTGCATGCATATCTGTATACCACGTATATACCTAATAACCACGGAGGTCAGAAGAGGCCATCAGATCCCCTGGAACTGGAGTTATAAATGGTTGCCAGCTGCCTCGTTGGTTTTGAAATCAAACCCAGGTCCTCTGAAGAGCAGCCAAGTCATTTTTGCTTTTGTTCTTTGTTTGGGTTTTGTTTTGTTTTTTGAGACAGGGTTTCTCTGTGTAGCCCTGACTGTCCTGGAAATCACTCTATAGACCAGGCTGGCCTCCAGGTCATAGAGATCCACCTGCCTCTGCCTCCTGAGTGCTGGGACTAAAGGAGTGTGTCACCACCACCACCCAGTCTAATGGCAAGTGTTCTTAACTGCTAAGCTATTTCTCCAGCCCCCAGGTAAATAAATCTTTTACAAAATAACATAAAGGCCAGAGTTCATGGCTTCTGAATACTGTCCCATGGGGGTATTTTTTCTTATTCACTCCACTGTCATATCTAAATTGATTCCAATTCAATTTGTATCCACCACTAATGAGCCAAGAGTTTGCATAACAAAGTTGTTTTGTTCAAATCATTGACACTATACAGCAAAATACATAATTTAATTAATAAACACAAACTTTCAAACCAGCTATTTGAATAAAGCTGAATGACTTTTAAATTTTAATATTTTAAAACTCATACTACTGTCTTTTATTTTTAAAAAGATTTATTTTTAATTATTGAAAAGTTTCTGCATCCAGGTAAGCCTCTCAGCTGATGCAGCAATCCAGACCAAATCAGACCGAATTAGAACATGGTAATAAATTGATGGATAAAGCGCTCCCAGGTGATTCTCTGGCTCCCTAGAGAGGAGACAGGAAAGAAAAACTGAAAAACCGCGTATCTGTTTTCTGGGTGCAGTTTAAATACCCTGTGGGTGTGGTCTTGAGCATGTTTAGGGGAGGAGTCATGTTTGACAGGCTCTCCGAGGTGGGTGCAGAGTCTGGGGAGACAGAGAGGTGGGGCTTCTACCATTATCCCAGGCTCTTTGGGTATATGGGTGCCAAGGTGTCAGGGGCTGAGGTGAAACTTCCACCAGAACATTCCAGACGTCTCGGGTATGGGACGCCGGTTCAAGTCTGGCTACTTCTGTGGGCGTGGGTGTCAGTGGCTATTCCAACATTTAGTACAGTCCTGGAGATGGGAGTGTTGATTTGATTAGAAATTACAGAGACAGAAAGAAATAGACGGAGAAAAAACCCTTAGAATCAGGAGGACACTGAATGCTCAGCTGCCCCAATTTTATTTCCCCTGGGCTTTATATACCAAGCAGAGGGGCCGGGCAAGTACACACAGGTATAAACCCTTCTTCAATTCTCAAACATAAGACACCTGGTAACCATGCCTTTGGCCAAAGCATCCTCTTATGCAGCCTTGCGGGCTGTCTGTGCGTGGGGGCGGGGCGGGAGGGGGCGGCAAGCTTGAAGACAGAATGGAAACAAGCCATAAGCTGGAATCTTTTTTTCTCTCATTTTCTATTTAAAAACTTTAAAAAACATACTAGGAGTTTCTCTGTAGGGAATGGGCTCCAAGAAGCCAGTTCATACACTAGGAGCAAATTCTGGCCCCTCTGCTAGAGGCCCCACAAGCTGCTCAAGCCATTCAACTGTCATCCACATTCAGAGGGCTTAGTTCAGTTCCATGCAGGTTCCCCAGCTATCATTTTCAGAGACAGTGAGCTTGGTCAGCTGTCTCTGTGGGTCTCCCCTTCATGATCTTGGCCCCTTTGCTCATATAATCTCTCCTCCCTCTCTTCAGCTGGACTGGGGATTAGTGCTTAGCTGTGGACCTTTGCATCTGCTTCTAACAGTATCTGGATGAAGGTTCTATAATGACAACCAGAATGATCATCATTTTGATTATAGGGGAAGGCTAGTTTAGCACCCTTTCCACTAATGTTTGGAGTCTTGGCTGGGGTCATCTTGGGTATTTTCCTAGCACCAGGTTTCTCTCTAACTCCATAATGGCTCCCTCTGTCATGATAAATATTTTTATGTTCTCCCTCTGTCTCCAACTCAATCATCTCATTCCTTCATGTTCTCTTCCTACCTCCTCTTGCTCCCAATTTACTAGGGAGATCTTATTTATTCCCCTTCCTAGAAAGATCCATGGATGTCTCTCTTAGGTTCTTCCTTGTTACCCACTGCTCTGGTGTTGTGGATTGTAACCTGATTATTCTTTGCTTTATGTCTAAAATCCACTTATGAGTAAGTATATACCATGTTTATCTTCTTTCTAGGTCTGTATTACCTCGCTCAGGGTGATATTTTTCTAGTTCTACCCATTTGCCTACAAATTTCAAGATGTCTTTTTCTTTCTTTCTTTCTTTCTTTCTTTCTTTCTTTTTTTTTTTTTTTTTTTTTTTTTTTTTTTTTTTTTTTTTTTTTTTTTTTTTTTTTTTTTTTTTTTTTTTTTTTTTTTTTTTTTTTTTTTTTTTTTTTTTTTTTTTTTTTTTTTTTTTTTTTTTTTTTTTTTTTTTTTTTTTTTTTTTTTTTTTTTTTTTTTTTTTTTTTT
>PVIH01012126.1:0-65145 GCA_004025045.1 Sigmodon hispidus
AAATGAATCTACAACGTATCCAAACTTGTGGGACACAATGAAAGCAGTCTTAAGAGGAAAATTCATAGCGCTAGACGCCTATATGAAAAACCTTGAGAAATCCCACACTAGAGACCTAACAGTGCAGCTGAAAGCCTTAGAACAATTAGAAGCGAACTCACCTAGGAGGAGTAGGCGGCAGGAAATAATCAAACTTGGAATTATCCAAAGCCTTCTCAGGTTGTCCTCCCCCTCCCCCCCCTGTCATTACGATATCTCCCCAAGGTGAGCTTGTAAAATTCAATGCTAGCTTGTTCTAGAAGTTTGGTAGAGAAGTGGTAACTCCTGGGGGTAGGAGGATGAAGGAAGAAAAACAAAAATCAGTTTACTGTATATCGTGATTCTTTTTAATTAAAAATGGATGCAGCTTAAAATAAATAAATAAATAAATAAATATACAAAACAGATATTTTGTTTTTTCAAAACATAGCAGTGAAAAGACAACATTCCATTCTTTTAAGAAATGGTCCTCTTGAAAGAATAAATGTTATAATGATTTCTGAAACTCCTCAAAAATGTTTGATTTAAGTTCTAATATGAAAATAATGTCTCTACTCTATAAAGAGATGTTTGGATAAAATATATTGAAAAAATAATCAAGAGCAGATTCTTGTAAGAAAATGGGACACTGGAGTTACTATCCATCAAGATATACTTGCCTCTCTTTGTTTAGCTCTGCTTTTTATCTTTCTGCTGTTCCCTCTGTCTCTTTGTAAATCTGTCTTTCTGTCTCTTTCTTGCTGTCTCTGTCTCTCTGTTTGTGTCTCTGGTAGCATACTGCTAATTAAAAATGGGAAATGCATGCTTCCAAAGAGCCTGGAATCCTGAGATCTTATTCCTCTGCTATCTCAGGTAGCTGGTGCTCCTGGATAAGTACTGCTACATCTGTAGGCTCAAGGCTTTCCCTCATAAATGGAGACATTAACTCAATAATTTTGTGATGGTTTTGAGAATATTACTTTTAATAGAATCTTCCCGTGAAACAACTAAAGCATATAAACATATATGTTAATTACTAATGGACAGATTTTTGGGGGATGTGATTGATAGAAAAAGAGATAGAAAGTAATGAAGATAAAAAGCTACTTGGTCAGTCCTCCTCTTTCTTCCCTCTCTGCTGATAGATTTTCAAATACAATAGAGAAAGAGATTTAGAAAAATCTAAGAAAACAAGGAAATAGCTGTCTATAAGGCTGAATTATTCTTTTTATTTCTAAATACAGTTTGGACCCAAGAGTCTTCAATTAGGAGTCAGTACAGGCAGCATAAAACAGTGAGGAATATTATTTTAATTGCTGTTCTATATAATTAGAAATCTGATATCTGATGTGCCATTTTACCCCTTAGATAGTCTGGGAGTTAGGAGAGATTGGACATAGCCATTAATTTCTCTTCAATTTTTTTAGCTTTATGAATTTTTAAGAGAGACAAAATCAAAATCACAATTGGGGTGCATAATTTGGTTGGAGCAGGAGCAGCCTCATGATACTTTGCAAACAATCTGACTATTGTAGTTAACTAGAGAAGAATCCAGACAGAACACAGAATCTTATTTAAAAAGAAGAGCTGAAACTTTTCTAAATCAAATTACGTCACAGTCTACTTTAGTCACGATAAGGCTATACAATGTAACTATTGAATCAATAGCTTCTAATGAAAGTGTTATTGGCTTCTTGGTACAATTGTACATTGGCTGGAGCAGGCTAATGTGTCCAGACATCGCTCCAGGCTGCAGTTAGCTGTTGTGTGTAGAGGGACCACAAACAATCCTGGGTGTGTGAACTAACTCAAGGAGATGTATGCGTGCAGAGGTGCCAAGTCCAATTGCTCCAGCAAATTTCAGCTTTTCTATCCAGATTGTCTCTGCTAATGTCCAAATGACCACAGTTAAGAGCATACTCCATTCATTTTACAACCAGGCAGTTAGCATTGTGGATATTCAGTACTGCAGGAGCAGAGTAAGGCAGGCAGTTTATACCTTTTATTTGTTGTCATTATTGAAATAATTTCTTGTACTCTACATTACGAAGACAATAATAATACTTGTAATAAAAATTTCACAGGCCAATTTTTAACCACCATCAACAATGACTTTGATGTTATTCTATCTCATAGTAAATTCTTACCTCATGTGACCTAACAGTGGCATCTGAGACTACTGAAAACTCTCTTTAAAAACCTAGCACATGTCTCCATCCAACTTCAAGCAAAACTGGAAAAGCAAGGAACTCATGGTTCTACAAGGATAATCTATGACTTCTCCCAAAGTTTCTTAAGAAAGATCTGGGGCTGCTCAGTTCCACAATTACGATGCGCACATCCCTGTGTCTTCCATTTACTGACGCTCTTCTCTAAGGTGACAATTCTTTGAAATCTTGAATGAGAGAAAATGAACACAGGGAGAAGGGAAAACAAGCAGCGGCCATCCACACGATGGCCAATAATTAGGAGGTTCTGTGGTGTGGGCACCATGCACTAATGACCTGAGCCAATGGTTCAAACATTTGTGCTCCAGTGACTCAATCTGCAAAGACAGGAGTCATAAGAATAGCATCCACCTCACAGGATTGTTTTGAAGACGAAATTAATATGTATGAGGCACTGAGAACAGAGCATGGCACATGGGAAGCTCAGTAAGTGTCAGTCATTATTATTTCATGAATGGAACACTTAAATTCTAAATAATATAGAACCAAAAATAAAAGTGATAGTAAATTTATAAAATTTTAAAGCATCTCTCATATAAACCTCAGCACAATGAGGAGGATCTTCGTGTTAATGTGTTTTATTCCCGATATTATGGAAACAAATAATCATCAAACAAATGCAAAGTAAAAACAGAAATGTGTGCCTTCCTTGCACATGTGGCCCTTTGGCTAGAGGTGAAAATTTGTGTTGAAAAGTGTAGCAAGAGAAAGGGAGTGCAGTTGCTGAGTGGGTGCACTTAGGACTCATTTGAAATTGCAGGCCGCATTGCTCTCTTAAAACTGCCTGGTGTCAAGAGACAGTGCTGAGGGTCCAGAAGCCCTTGAGCTAGAAGCCTTTCTCAAAGTCAGACCCACCGCTGCCCTGTGCCTTTGTGATGGTGGCTTTTCTTTCTGCCTTCTTTGTCTCTGTATCTCCAACAGGGACGAGCAGCCAAGGCAACCAACTGAACCAGGATTGCTTTCCAATGAGGTGTGTTACCTTTCAGCCACTGCCTCTGACAAAGGTGATGCTGAGTGATTCACTGGTGCTTGGAAAAGATTGGGGTGGGGTGGGGGTACACTGGTAAATTTCCCCGAAGGTTATTTGGGTGAAATGGCATAGGAGGTTAATTGTCTGATTTATTTAAAGGCTTTTAGCTGCTGCAGAGGAGAAATTACTACCCTAGACTCAGCCCCAAATTACTCTCAGAACACTAAGTGATAAAAATCAGAATTGTGTCACATGGGCCTGGCTCTTCAGAGAACAATCATTTTCAGCAAGGGGGCGGGGTGTCAGAGCTTTTAGAGCAGAGGTGAGTGAGTTGTGACACTTAGCTGTTAACTTTGACTTGAAGTCAGGATATTACAAGCGTTGACCCTTGTAAATAATGTTTCTGAGGAAGAGACCAACTTGAAACTTTCCTCCTGTGGAACTAAGTAAAACCCCAGCCAGATCCATTTCGGTCAAAGGCAACCTCTGAACAGGCCTTTAAGAGGTTTCTGTTTCTATCTCTTCCTCCTCCAACCTTATCAATCAGTTTCTCCTCCATCGCTCTCCCCTGGGTGAATTTCCTTGTTTTTATCTCCCCCTTTTCTTGGCCCGTTTTTTCTCACAAATCCTTTGATAGCCCACAGTGAAGCAGTTCCCAAGCCAGGGAGAGTGGGAGAGCTTACACTGGGCTGACAGACAGCCATCATAGTTGACCCCCAGAGTAAATGCACATTACGGGTTTTCACTGCATTGACTTCCCCAGGCCTCCCAATTAAGAGTAGGAAACCACAATTCAGAGCCTTGCTACTTATTATTCTGGTGATTTGGGATAAATGACTTAAATTCTTGTAGTCTTCGTTTTCCAATCTGTAAATCTGGTGTAATGCTTGGTTGGGTTGAAGGTTGCAGAGAAGGGTCTCATGCTAGGAGAGTGAGCAGTCTGCTGTAATAGCAATAGTAACACCGACATTATGCAGTTAGAGGAGTGTCTGCAGGAAGGAAAGATAAACTGTATTAATGAAGATGAAGAAGAATAAGAAACACAAAATTGATAAAATGGGGGGGATGTAGACATCAGATGGATATGAGGGGGCACAGAGAAGCCATTGGTGGGTGAACTAGGGGTTTCCAGTTTTCATCTCTAATGCAGCTGTTAGCTGAGAGTGGAATTCAGAGCAAATACCATCTACTTTTGATCTTTGGTTTTGAAACTCTCTATGGCATATTCAGGCAGAGGTCCTCAGAAGATGATCTGGAACTAAGTAGAGAAAAGTCAGAAAATTTTAACAAGTATTTGCTGAATACCGGGACTGTGCTAGGTGAGATGTGAGGTCAGAAAAAGCAATGATTATCTCATTATTTTCTAATGGTAACAAGACTTAAAATAAGCTATGACAATGAAAAGATGCTATGAGAGTATTGACTAGGTTGTGTTAATTTAAACCAAAGTGTTAGGAGAGGGCTGTCAGATTGCATTTGTGGCTGGTGGTGAATTAGAGTTAGGTATATAAGTCTGACTGTGGTAGGCCATGCCTTTCATCCCAGCACTCAGGAGGCAGAGGCAAGCAGATCTCAGTGAGTTTGAGGCCAGCCTGGTATACAGAAGAGTTCCAGAACAGGCTCCAAACTACAAGGAGAAACTCTGTCTGGGGTAGGGGTGGGGTGGGAGGGGGCAGGGCAGGATGGAGAAGAGTTAGGTGTATGCATTGTATTTTTTCAGAGTGTCACTGCTCCAGAAGTGGAACCTTTACTACTTGCCTATCAATCCCCAGTTCTCAGACCCGTGTCAGCATATGGTAGTCTGTTACTCACAGCTACAGAATAGATTAATGAAAGTACAATTAAAATAGCTGCGCTGTGATTGTCTAGAGAGAGTACACCAGAGACCATAGAAACCTGGTGTTTAAGAAATAGGAAGAAAAAAATGTCAAACTTCTGCAGAGAATAACTGTTGAGAGGATAAGAAAGATAACGTGTGTTAATTAGAAATGTGTTTGGCTTCATGGAATAGGAACATCTGATGGGGTAGCTCACACAAATAGAAGGTGTTTTGTTCTTTGGCTCTCTCTGTGTTTGCATGTCAGTCTTATCCTCTGCTGGTGTCTTGAGAACTGAGATATGGAATAATGACACCACATTGAGCAGAATTTTTATTACTGTTGTTGTTGTTTTTTCCCCACAAAGCAAGAAGTTTTGAAATGAATAATTAACCGAGACCTAAGCCAAATGAACAATAGCATCCAGTTTTTATTTTCTATTGACTTTTCTCTGTGACCTCAAAGGGGATCCAGTCATCATCTCAAATTCAGCAAAAGTAGCGAAAAAGAGGAAGCAATGATGCCTACACCTTGTAGAAATAGGATAGACTAAGAATGATTGGAACACTTGGCTGATAGCATCCATCTGCTAAATGAAACAAGAGTCATGCCTTTCTGTGGGTGGCTACAGAGGAGAAGAGAGCCACTGTACTTTGGATAGTGCATTGGTGGGTTGCCCCTACCCAGAGGGATGAACTGTCACACATACATATATGGGAAGCACTAGTTGGACGTAGTCAGTTATAAAAACCAAAAAAAAAAAAAAAAAAAAAAAAAAAAAAAAAAAAAAAAAAAAAAAAAGAAGAAGAAAGAGAAGGGGGGAGGAGGAGCAGGAGGAGGTTCAGATTTGAGAGGGAGCAAAGTTTTGAGGAAGCAAATTGACAAGCAAATCAAACATCGCAGAGGTTGAGAAAGATGAGCTCTGAAAGGAAACTATGGATTTGACATTTCGAAGGGCAGAGACCTTGCCCATTATGCTCTCAGTTGTATTCCAGGCACCTGCTCCAGCACCAGGGACAGGGTAGGCAATTAATCACTGACTAGGGAAATTAATCTGGCTGCAGTGTATTAGATGTATTGCATGCATAAAGGTCTTTATTGATCATCCAGTATAAATTAAATTCTAATTTTCTCTAAGTAAATACTTTCTGGAAAGAGTGAGCATCTAGAGAGTTATCCTTCATATGCACATTAGAATCCAGTTAAGAGGAATAGACTACAACTTATAAAATATTTCCCCAAAGCTCAATGAAGCAAAACATAGGAACTTTCTGAAAGAATTTATCTCTATAGTTATAGTAGCTTCTCTTAGTAGGTATATGCAGTGTTTAGTCATAAGAAAGCTCTTTATGTAACAGATATAACTATTAATTTATATTCTTTCTTACAAGAACTATTTTTAAAAACCCATATTCAGGATGATAGAAAATTTCAATTAAAATAATTTAGTTAGCAAATGTGTTCAAGAAATATGTTTGCACAGTACTTTAATCTCATTTAAAATTTTTCCCATTTTATTGGATTCTGTCAAGAATTTAGCAGGAGACTATAGAAACCATCATTG
This sequence comes from Sigmodon hispidus, assembly GCA_004025045.1. Taxonomy (NCBI): domain Eukaryota; kingdom Metazoa; phylum Chordata; class Mammalia; order Rodentia; family Cricetidae; genus Sigmodon; species Sigmodon hispidus. The sequence goes on from PVIH01012126.1 coordinate 6,598, forward strand.
ACTTTCCCCTAGCCCTTCATTTTGATCATTGAAAAACTCAACAGATTCTAAGTAATTTATTCAATATCACACATGAGATAATAGACTGAGGCAGGGCTGGACACAAGTTTTTATTCCCAGTTCTGGGTTGCAGACACTGGTAAGAAGGATGAAGAAAGAACATCTACCTTCACTAATGAGACTAGCAGCTGCCAAGCTTGGCTTGTCCAGAACATTAGGTTTGAAGGACTAACTGCACTAACTTGGTCTTTAAATTGGGGAGTTTAACTTTCTTTCCATTTATGGCATCATGTGAATGTAGTTGAACATTGTCTGTGAATTTTTTTTTACTGGAAAATTAAAAAAAAAAAATTATGCAACAGATAAGCCATGACTTATAAGGTGACTTGATCTGATTAGAACCTGACTAGAATTTGAAAGCTTCTTGGAGAGCATTTCTTTCTTATGGATTGTGTGTGTGGGGAGGGGATGTGTGTGTGTGTGTGTGTGTGTGTGTGGGCTCTGTGTGTATGTGTGTATGTGTGTGTTTGTGGTTTTCTTCACAGAATCTTGCTAACAGCCCAGGCTGCTCTAGAACTCATGATTCTCTTTCCACAGTCTAGAAACTGCTGGAACTTTAGGCTCTGGGCCTGTACCTCGATTAATTTAAGTTTGAACTTTACCCGACCTCCCACTTTTATTTGTAGTCTTCTGCTCATTGCCATGGGCAAGGAACATGTGTCCATGTGTCCCCTGAGGTTTTTATTTTTTGGGGGGAGGGTAATGGTGATGAGGAAATACTGAGCTGTTTCCTTGGATCTTTCAAGTAGTCCACCTTATCTTCAAATGACTTGTGGTTTAGTAACACACATATCTTCTTAACAAAAACAACTTCGAATAAATCTATATGGTGTGCATAATCCCAGAGTTTTTTTTCTGCAAGAAAAAGAAAGACAAAGAAGAGAAATAACTCAGTATCCTATAACAGATATTTACATTCTCAGTTATCACCCATTTGATTTTATAGAATCTAACTTTGCACACCTCCAGGCTGGGAACAGTTGGGAGCTGTGGAGTAGATAATGAAGATGCTGATCCAGGTGAGCAATGGAGCCCAGGGACTCACTTGTCACTAGGTGACTTTGGAGATTATGACTCTGTGAGCTTTGAGAAGCTTTTCAGGTAGATATGTGCAATGACTCAAAAATAATCATATCCTGAGAAGAACCACAGCTATGTTTATATCCTATGGAATTAGACTGACCTTTCTTAGTGGACATTCCAGAAGTGTTCATTTTGAGAATTTGTTAATAGTTTATTTGAAACTGATTTTGAATCAATTTATTAATATTTTCTAGATTTATTTTTATACTTTTCTTCTAGGGTGCTGTGTTGAATTTTTTTATTCATTCAGTAAGCTGTTCTTAATGTTGTCTGTGTGTCAGTTGCTGGCCCCTAGGATGGACAGATGGATAAGGCACTATCTTTGTAGTTAAGAAAGTCATAATCTGAAAAGCAGGTAAGACGCATAAAGCATGAAAGGGAAAGAAGCATGGTATAGGAATATTCATTAGTAATATTTTGTATATGAGTAAATGTAATAAAAAATAAGATGAAGAAAACATTGAAAGGATTACGAAACCATAAAAAGGGTGGCAAGCAGAAGGAACTCTCAGTAGAATACAGTACACTAACATTCTGCATTGTTGATCAATTTCATTTGCAGAATTCTTGTTTTGGAAATGAACAAGTGCATGACTGACATTCTACTGAAATTATCTTGTCATAAAGTTATGGAGAATTTATTCAAAAGCAAGCATAATTCCTGGGGTTCCAGTTGGCAAAATCCAGCCATTATAAACTGATGGATCTGTTTGTTTTAGCTCATGGTCCCTCATGTTTGAGAACCTCCACATGAATTTTTGGCAGTAAACTTGGGAATCATACAGATAACTTGGAAATATTAAAAATACAAGCTAAAATAATAAAAAATGTCATAACAGGGAGAATTTCAAGTGTCTTAGAAAGTTTTAACCCTGAACTCTGAAGGAAAAATGTGCTTATAAGTAAAGCTTGTGCTTGACATTTGAATATAACGCAAGGACAAGAATTGGCACTCTCTACAGCCAACAGTGTGCTCAGCTTCAGATTCTTCCTTTGTAAAAGACAAACATGGTGTGAAGCCTACAGTCTGAAAAGTAGGATATAGGCCAAAAATCTAGTGGAGTTTCAATATCTCTTGTTCCCAATGTTTTTAAAAAGTTGTTATAATGAAAGTAGTTAAGTATTAGATAAATGTGAGTCCAGGACTGAATTAGCTATTATTTCTTGTACCTCTGACGACTGAAATACACATCTATGATTAATTTGTTAAAAACTTGCCACTTTTAAGGACTCAGCATTAGCAAAGAAAGTAAGATTATAAGTAGCATTTCTTACTGATCTAGCTGGTAAAAAAGTAGTAACAGGTTCACTTTTAATAACTTTTTAAAAGCTCAATAGATTTTTCAGTTGTCTAAGATAATTTTTAGTAGAGAAATCTGAAGGCCCACCAATATATATTATATATATATATTCTTTTCTATATATTCTACAAATAAAAATGGGCAGTTTATTTCTACATTGAGAATGTATTGCCTTCTGAAAAAATTATGGATGCCTGGAATCATAGGAGGAAATGCTTTGGTAATTTATCAAAAGGCAATGTGGTCCTTGTAATGCTAGAATCTCAATCACCCAGAGAGACGACTGGAGACAGAGATGTCCCAAATGCAACAGAAAGGTTTTTTGTCAGCTCGATACAAGCCTAGGCAGGAAGCTTGTTCTCTGCACCGCACTGGGCACTCACAACCCATGAGTGTGGTGCAGGAAAGAGCTGAGCACCCCAAGTTACACAAGCTTTTTTATAGGCAAAGACCATGAGGCAGGGTTACTTGGGGTCAAGGCTGCAGGTGTGTTCTTGATGAACTCATGCTTAGGGACTTTTTACAGCTTGACATTCCTGGAACCCACCTGGGTGGGGTGGCTGGCAGGTTTTTACTGCCTGAGGGGTGGACCATCCAGGTGTCCTTAGATAGGCTTAGCTCATTCTTTCTTGGAACTGGGGAAGCCAGGAATGTGTGTGAAACTGAACTCTATTTTACCTGTATGGCTACTAGAATTCGAAATGGGGTTTGTTGAACTAAGTTTACTGTCTTCTGTCCTCTTTTTCCTTCTTGGCCCATCCATGCCCAACAGCTTTCTTTCTCCAACATGTCTTCATGGAAGACCAACACAGTATGGGATGCTACTGCAAGAAGTTGAGGAGAAGGCAGAGATAGATGACTTCTGCTTTTTAAAGAGCATGATGTCTTGGAAGAAAATTAAGATTTGAAAACGATTTGAAAAACCTCATCTCATGATTTATAACAGATCACCTTATTCAGAGTGCATGAATGAGGCTCTGGGTTCAAGCCCCAGCACCATTAAAAACAAAAACAGAAGAGATCTGCATTGATAAAATGTTAATAACTCATCTTTTATAAAATTATTCTCCATATTTTTATTGTTCCCTGCTCATTCCCCTATGCCAAGGAAGAGATGGTTTAGCTGCAGGCTATTCAGTTAGTACACGTTTGGCTGTAAATACTTCCACATTGTGATGGAGAGAGAAGGGGGAAGCATTTAGATTTTAACACTGTTTGGAACCATTCTGTTGTATCTTAATTCTGAATAATCTCCTTACTTAAGAATTTAGCCGTACTACCTTAGTAAAAGCGACCTTTGGCTTCTCCGGGAGAGGGGTGTAGGCTTGTAGGGTTTATGCCTTTTCCCTGGGCCTCTTTTGGAATGGTTTGTGGAGATTCCAAAAGCAGAGGCAGGCTTTTGGCTCCGCCCTCCCCTCCCCCAACCCCTTCCAGCTCATCACATTTTTATATAATCCAAGAAAAATCTGCTTTTGGTTAGACTGCAGTGGAAGGCGAACTTTTTTTTTTTCTCCTACATTAAGTGTTCCAAGTTTGTACGAAAGTTCTGTCAAAGCAACCAGCTAAATGGAGGCAGCTGGAAGTCATTAGGTAAAGTTGCCGTGGACAATGATTAAAGCTGGGTGGAATTTGCAGGCTCTCCCTTTCTCTTTTTATAGTACTCTAAGCAAGTTAGTGTTCCTTTTGAAATTCGAATTAGTCCTCTGACTACGACGGTTGGAAAGGTATTTTACTCTTTTACACCTGGATACCACTCCACTGATTTCCGAGGCTGTTACTGCAAATGAATAAATGAACACATTTGGAACTTACTGGCGCTCTGGCGCAGCGGGCCTCGTATTTCATGATTACTCTTGCATCTTCCTGGTCTTAGTCTGATTTGAAATGATAACCACTGAGTAACATTAAGAACACTTTGGGGTTTACTTCCCTAGTCCGACATAATGACGGGAGCCTCGTTTTTAAGAGCCCGATTTTCCTCTCTGCTTTTCTTCTTAACCATTGCATCACTTCTCGTGACAAGAAAGTTACAAACGAGTTCCTGTAAGTTTCAGGCTTTTGTTTCCTAACTTTCTGTGGGTTCGGGCTCCAAATATATTGAGACTTGAGCCGCCGAAACTTAAGGGTAGAGACTGAAGTCGCAACTCCTTGGAAGGCTAGGACTACCCACTTTGGGTGTGGCGAGCCCAGGCCAGCCTCCTGAAGGAGAAATGAGAAAACAAAGATGGTTGGCAAGCCAAGAGTTGGTGAGCTGGTGGCCTTTTAGGGAGGAGTCTGTCGGGAGGGAAGGGTGCAGGAGGGAGACCAGATTTCTCTGGGGTGTATTTCCAGCATACTATTAGTTACTGTGGGGCAGTGGAGGGCCAAATATCAAGACCCGAACTCCCAGCAAAATGAATTTACCCTATTGTTTGACTGCCTGCGTCAGAGTTAATGAGAGATGCCACAGAGGCTGGAGGCGCTGGGCAGAATCTTTCTCAACATTTCTTAGCTTACAGAGCAACATAGAAAGCAGACAACGAAATGCAGCCTTGTCTTCATGCATCCTTGGAACACCTACTTAACGACCAGGAAGCAGATGGTTCTGGAATCTAGATGTTGTCGTTATAATAAAACAAGTGGAGTCCCTACATGTAGAGGGTCAAAAGGTCATTTTTATACTTCGCACTGCCCTCTCTCCCCGACTTTATGAGACAAGCTCTTTTCTATCCCTGGATGAATTCCTGAAACAGTAGCTTTTGGTTATCTCAGATAATGAGGCATCTTTGTGTCCTCTGGCCTCGGTGGGTGGGGCATTTTGGCCATTAGAGGCTGTACTTGCCTCTGATAGTCTCTAAGCTAGTTGAAGCTGAGGCTTCTCACTGTCCCCTGCTGGGTCTGTAGGAGGTGGTTGCCTGAGGGACTGAAAGCAGCAGCAGGGAGAGCTGTGTGCAGTCTCCTACCACACTTCCTCCTAAGCCAGCAGGCTGCTGCTCCAGGAAGGGGTATGGGGGTGTGTGGGTGGGCTCTTGGAGGATTCAAACGAAAACAAGGGCTTTAATCCATCTCTCCTGAAATTAACAGATAGCTGTTCTCTCAGGGCTGGGTAGATCTTTAGAACTGACACTTTTTTTTTTTTCTCTTGGCAAATTGTAATGCTTTATTTGAAAGATTTCAAGTCTCCAACCCTCAAATCCCCCAGGACTCTAATCTCCAAGCCTTTGATTTATAAAAAAAATCTTTTCTGTAGGCTGTAGTACCTGCCCCCTCCATGAGAATATCCCTGTACTTGGTGGTACACTGCTGTATTAAGGCTGCACATCCCTCACCAAAGGTTGCTTTGGATAGTATTTAGAAAACTTCAAGGCTAACTCTTTTATTCTATTATTATTATTATTTTACAATTCTATATGTGAGTACTGTATTAACATCATTTCCAACTAAACTAGCATCTTCCCATTCCAATTCAAAATCACAACTTCATTGCTAATTATTACTATTATATATGTTATATAAATTATATTTTATATTATATATAAGTATTATATTATATATTATATAATATAAAATATCATACATTTATATAACATATATGTTATATACATATTATATAAATATCTATACGTATGTATAGTTAAGTAAGCCTACTGAGCCCATTTAGAGTTGTGGATATTTGTACATGTTTAGCCCTTACCCTTGGGATCAGAACACAATGCACATCATCTGCATCAAGAAACAGTTGCAACCTTTTCAGTGTCAACTTCCCTTGGCTTTCATCAGCTTTTATCAGCTCCTAGAGCACTGGAGAGGCCCTAGGTCTCTCAATGCCACTCCTGCAGATCCCAAATTTAAAATCTCAGCTCACCACTCACCCCTCAACTTCTGTTACCTGAAAGAAGGTAGGCAAGTCAGGGTTGCTGTTGGTTTTTTTTGTTTGTTTGTTTGTTTTTTGACTATCCATATTTCTTTTTAAATGCTGTCGAACTCCACAATGGGCTGAAGACTTGTTTAGAAAGTTCTTCAGACCTCTGAAAAACTAGAGAATCAAAACAAAGCAAACAAAAAACCCTCTTTAAGCTTGACTTACTGTTTTCTTTTAGGCAAAATTATCAGAAAAGAATTAGAATTTTCCTTCCCTTTTTACTTTTATTTTCTATAATGAGCTTAAAAATAACCTGTCTATATTTTTTATAAAAGTCCAACATACTAAAGTAAATGTATATAAATGGATAATATGTCCCTATATATAATAAATACATTATTAAGACATAACTCTTGTTAAAGCTAACAAAACAAAACACCAATTTGGCAGCAGACAAAGTCTATAGTTGAGCAGACAAACTATTAGATTGATTAAAGAGATTTTCACACAAGGACAGTCTACTAATTTGCTGAGAATTGTATCTCAAGGTTAAAAAATTCTGGCTACATTTTAAAGCAGGGAAGATCAATTAGAACATTCATTAGATTCCTATTTACACTTTAATTGTCAACTCTGCTCATTTGTTGGAAGCCTTTTTTAGTCATTAGTGTCTGTCAGTAAGAAATATGTCTTAATTTCACTTACATTCATTTATTCATCCTTTCATTCAATCAACAAACATTAATAATGTGCCAAGCACTTTGCCAGCTTTAAAAGTCTACTGAGGAGCAAAGACAAAGCTTTACCCTCAAGGGCATACTCACCTCAGATTCTCGTGGAATCAAAATTAGTATAGAGACATTCAGTTTTTCTAAAATTATAAAAATAATCATCTGGAACAATAGAAACACACAAAAGGACCCTAATAGAAGTACATACTTATTGTTCTTTTCTGTATATGGTAATTAGCCTGTTTGCTTCTCAGATTTTCTGCATCTCCATAGGCCTTGTGTTGATTGCCTTTGGTCCTGTTTCTAGGTGGATTGTATAGTTCTTGAAAGGGGCACTATGTGTCTCCATTTGGACTCTGTAGGATCCTGCAGAATCAGAACATCTCCTACTTTCTGTCCAGGAAAAGGAGACAACCTCAAGGGTATAATTAAGAGAATAGAGAGAGTTGATTCAAATTCTAGGCAAAGTGAGTTTCTGAGCATGACTTCTGGGTTGGGGTCAGGGACCTCTCACATGTGTAAATGGAGAGGAGGGTGGTGAGTTTTCTGGAAGCACTGATTTATTACATGCACTTTAGTGACCTTTGGAACAATCACCTTTATGTCTTTCAATCTTTTCTTCATGCTTTTGCATAATCTCTGCACCAGGAATTAGGCCACAGGCCTGAAACTCTGCTTTTGCTGTCCAGTCCACACCTCTGAACAATTACCTACCAAAGCACAACCAGAGGTTTCTTCTTTTCAAGATAGCTCCTGTGAGAGCATAAATTCACATTGGAATAGCAGTTTTAATTAATTTGACAGGATACACAAATTGCTTTCTTTCACCCACCATAGTCAAGCTCCTTTGAGAGACTATTGTTTCTGACTGGACAAACTTGCAGAAACAGAAGCAGTGTGAAGTGAGAATGACAAGGCCAGGGCAGGGGTCCACATGTGGTCTGCCAAGAAAGTGAGCCATTGAATACCTTTGAATCTCAGTTTATTTATTTATTAACAAATACTTGTTTCAAGGCTCCAGAGCTAGCTCAGCAGCCAAAAGTGCTTGCCCATGCCTGCTCTAAGACTTGTGTTCAATTCCTGGAATCCATGTAAAGGTGAGCAAAGTGAATTTACACACACACACACACACACACACACACACACACACACACACGTGCGCGCGCGCGCGCGCGCACACACACACACACACACACTCACAGAGACAAATAAATTCAATAAAATATATTTTTTATTTAATTTCAAAGTATGGAAATATTTCAAACACATAAAAAGTACAGAAACTGCTATGATACATGCTCATACAGTCTGTTACAGTTTAACATTATTGCCTTTAAAGTTAAGTAAATTGTGTCATATTTTTAGGCTATTTTTGAAATTTCCTTTGTTTATTTAACATTTTATCTCTAGTCTCTTTACTGTTAAAAATTATTTATTTCAAATTTCTCTTTCCCTGTATTTGAGCGTTTGTTTTGATTTTCTATTATTTTGAATTATTCCATAGAGAACAGCACATGAAGGACTGGAAGGGTCAACTGAGGAGATGGAGATGCCACTGAGTCCTTAGCTCATGTTCCCATTTCTATTAAAGACATGCTTAGATTTGAGTTCTCAGAAAATTAGTACCAAGGTAGAATTGGATATCTGAGAAATTTATTTTGGAAAATGCCTTGGATAGATGGACAGGGAAGGTGTCTGATGTGACAGAGAATCTTCATTCTTGTGAAATTTACATCTGTGGAAGAATAGAGGCCAGCGTGGGAGTCAACTGGGGAACAGACGCAGACTCGTTTATTGTGGATATGGGGTGAACTATAAACCTCCTCCCAGTTTCCCACTGGAAGCCTGAGCCAGAGATTTTAGCTGTGCTGTCTCTTTCTCATTTTGGTCTTCAGCATTTTGATGGTCATGTGTCACCAATCACCAGGTACAGCCACAGACTCCAAATTGGCTAAACAGGAATCGGCTAGTGTGCATGCCCGTGCATATTATTTGGAGCAGAGTAACTGTGGTTTTATCAAGCTAGCTGGCTGCATTTCCCTTCTATAGGTCTAAAGAGGGCCCGTGAATTTGACATCTGTGGAAGAATAGAGGCCACAGTGGCAAGACACGGAAGAGCCTCAGGTCACAAGACAATTCCGAGGACATACTTACCAAGTTGATGGAGATTTCAATTAAAGGGTATGAGTTGGAAAAGCAAAGGTTTTAAGTAGAAATGGTCACCTCTCATTCAGACCACATTTTAGCATGGACTAGAGGCATGGGAGATAATTAGATGGCACTAGTATCACCTAAGTGCTGAAATAATTCTCTCTCTCTCTCTCTCTTTTAACAGAGATTTAAAGATTTATTTATTATGTATACAGTATACAGAAGAGGGTACCAGATGTCATCACAGATGGTTGTGAGCCACCATGTGGTTGTGGGAACTGAACTCAGAACCTCTGGAAAACAGTCAGTGCTCTTAACCTCTGAGTCATCTCTCCAGTCTCGAAATAATTCTCTTAAAAGAGATCTCAGCAAGCCTGGCTGTTATTACCTGTCTGTGTGTGTTTCTATAGCTGCGTGTTTCTATGTGTGTGTTTGTGTGTAAGTATGTGTGTGTGTTGGGGGGGTATAGTTACCTCAGTCCCCACAGACTGGCAAGTGGCAGCAGAAGCAGATATCTGGCATCTGCATCCCACAAGCCCTCAGAAATGTGGCGGTTCCTGTGAGCTTATTTTTCTTGCTAGAATGAATTTACCCTCTCTCATTGGCTCTAGGGTTTCCATTTTATTTCTTTTGAGGCATGCTGCGTATTGAGCAATTGCTTCAGTTTATTCTGTTTTGTGATACATTTCTGCTTGACTTAAGAGTAATGGGTTTCTATTTCCTCCATCCTCTTCATTATCAGAATCCAAAAGAATTCATTTTCTTCATTGGTAAAATGAATGGATAGAATCAAGAAGAATCAATGATCCTCCTGCTTTATCAGCTTAATTCTAACAAAAAAACAAAACAATGAAGCCCGACAATAATGATCTGTGGGGTGATGTATTCAAAGATAACCTAAAAGACAAACTAGAAGAAGGGCATGAAAGGATGACAGGCACAGTGTGGATCACTATGCCAACTGCCTCCCACAACGTGAGGATGCCCTCTTCTAGTGGCATCTCTGAGGCTGAAGCTCATGGCTCAGTCATCTCAGTGTATCTGGCACAAGTGCATTTGGCTTAGTCATTGTAATGTCTCCAGTCAAATGTTCTACTTAGGTGTTAGAATAAAAAAGTTAATGTGTATTGAAATGAACTTTTTAGAAAAGTGAGAACCTTTTTTTTAATCAAAGAAAGGGTGGTTAGTTTCATTCAATATTTAGAGATTTAAAATTTACATTTTATTGGTTCCTGCATAAATAAAGAGTAGACTTTAGGTTGTATGCAATTTACTTTAATATATATATCTACATTAGGTAAATAATTAAGGCTTACAAGGAATGGGAAGATAAAACTTGGACCAGGAATTGGGGTGATTCAATTTTAACTTAATTTGAAATAGCTAGTGCATTATAATTCTTCTTCTGGAAACTTAAGTTGTCTCTACTGATGGTGAGTGTTTCTACATGGCCTTTCAAGTAATTTTCTGACAACAACCATTACTACTATGGAAAAGGAGGCAAATGGTGAAATACTGATCATCTCATGGATTCCTAATTTGAAAATATCATTACTATCTTGCAGAGGATACCCAGGCCCATTTAGATTATCCTCACAATTACAGTTGATCCTTTTAAAAATAGGTTTGCTTGTAAAACTTAGCTTCCTTTGTTCAGTGTTATCGTCTCCATCAGTACTGAACATTAATGTGTAGATCTTACAGCATGTGTTTTTCCAACAAGTCCTTGTAACACTGTAGTTGATGGTGGTACACGTTTGGCCACTAGAACAGGAAAGAGGAATGCTCAGCCACAGTTGTTTTCACGGGAAGTTGTTGATTCACAGTTCCAGGATTTCCTATTCCTCTCTAGCATTTATGAATTCAACTTCCAGTTCCAAATTGCAAAGCCCATTTGAGGGTTTAAGTAATGCCTCTAATTACAATGCAAAGTATAGGCAATTGCATCTCGTGAAGCTAACAATTATCCAAAGTATATTATTAGAGTGAGTTATTGAAGTCTGCATAGTTTGTGAAACACCCATCAAAATAACTGGGGGAGAAAAGAGATAAACTAGATTGGAACAGTGAAGCTTGAAAACAACTTTGATTATGAGTTTATGTAGTAATGAATCCTAATTCTTGGGCATTGAGGTTCTTTGTAAAATAAATAAATAAATAAAAAATAAAACCCCAAAATTTCCTGCAGTCTCCTTTGCTTGCCCTTATTCAGAAATTGAGAAAAAGATGGTATTTTTATTAATTCTAAAAATATAAACACAGTGTGCTAATGTGGCAGCTTACTACACTTTTGCAGACTTTAGTTTATGTAATTTTTAAAAATTTCCCTGGGACATAGGTGCTGATACTCCCTTGAGATGGAGTCTAGGAGGAGATCAGCAATTTGTCTGAAATCACATACTTTAGAAGTAGTGATGCTGAATTACACCGTGGCTCTTCTGCTGGTGATTCTAAACTAAAAAGCCCATTATATGATCAAGTGACTAGAAGGCTGAAACAATTCTTCAGCATTTCTCTGGTGATTTAAAAAAAATAAGTAAACACTCATAAGAATGACACTAGAAAATAAATATACAAGAATGCATACGGATATGCTTTTGTCTTCCTTCCCTCCCTCCCTCCCTCCCTCCCTCCCTCCCTTCCTTGTGTTTTCTCTTTCTTTTACCAGTCTGACCTATTTCTTCCTATTTACATTTGTACATTCTTATACCTGAAAGATGGTGAACAGTCTGACATAAGGGCAAAAAATATATTTGTACTCAGTTTGAATTGTTTTAGTAACATAACCTCTGGCAAGCTTTTTTGTTTACTCATTTGGTAAAATGGGAGAAAAATAAGTAACCTAACAAGAGTTTTAAGAATAAACAAAGCAGACAGGGTTTGTCAAGTGCCTGCCACTGTAGGTACCAAATAAATGATGACTGTTGTATTTATAACATGTACCAAGTGTGGTATTATTTTAATTCTGGACTTTTCATGGTAGACTTAAAGAAAGTACCATGCTAGACTTGAAATAACCTAAGTGGCATACATTTCAGATTTTCTTTTTTTTCTTTTTTAAGAGAAAAGTACTTAAAATTTACTTTTTCCTTCTAAAATTCACCCTTTCATTCCTATGTGTTCATTTTAAATACGCTGGTTTTCTATTTATATTTTATTTAAACTTCTAGGATATAAACTGGAAAATGCAAATTCTCCCTGATAGGGTATTCTATATGTAAGTGAACCCTCCAAATCTATCTTTGGTCTTAACATTTGAGCTTAATATGCTGAATGAAAGTAGCAGCATGCTTCCCATGTGAAATGATTTCTATTGCTCAATGATATTTTTACTAAAATTGCCACTGGAGATGCTAGTCTCTTTTACTAGTCAGAATTTCTCTGGCTTAAATAGCACAGTAGAGTGTTAGAGTATCTTAATAATGGCTCACATGATCGCCTCCTCAGTGAAGGTTCCTAGTGAGCACCATGGAGGTGGTGGAGGTGGAAACTCATTAGAAGTATTTAATTTTACTCTCTCTCTCTGTGTGTGTGTGCCCATGTATGGTTATGTGCTTATGAGTGCATGTGCCTATAGAGGCCTGTAACAGGCGAACAGCCCTTGGGGGAGGGGTAAGAAGGTGCAGGGTCATCAACACAGACACCAGGAGTCAGGTGAGAAGCAAACATCAGACCTTTTATTCCAGATATGGGGTGAACTGTATAGCTTCTCCTGATTTCCCATTGGCAGCTGGAGACTCTTTTAGCTGTGTTGTCTCTTTCTCATTGACCTCCAACATTTTAATGATCATGAGTCACCAATCATCAGGTACAGCTACAGATTTCAAGGTGGCTGGTGCTCATGCCTCTGCACATTACCCCCGAACAGGGTAACTGTGGTTTTTTGTTTTTGTTTTTGTTGTTGTTGTTTTAAAATCAGGTAGCTGGCTGCATACCTTCTATAGAGGCCTACAGAAGACATTGGAACCCTTGGGCCTAGAGTTATAGCCTGTATTAGCCTTCTGATCTGGAGGCTTGGGACTGAAATTGGGTCTTCTTCAAGAACAGTACATTTTCTTAACCTTTGAACTCTCTTTTGAGCCACCAGAGGTAATAATTCCAATGTATTTTTTTCTAACTCAGCTGCAGACTTGTGAATATGTAGCAAAAAGGGAGGTTGCAGGATATGTTTTTCATAACTTTGCAAAATTTTCTTTCTTTCTTTTTTTTTGTGTGTAGGGTGTATAGGAGTGGGGTGGGCACATGCCACAGAATATGTGTGAAGGTCAGAGGTCAATTCTGTCCTGTTAGTTCTTTGCTTCCACACTACATGGGTTCCAGGAACCAGTGTGGGTTTTCAGACTTGCACTGCAAGCTTCCCTGATGAGCCATCTGGTCACCTCATCAACCCTATTGTGTATTGACCTCTTACTCCATCTAGACCTGGATCAGGCTCAGTTCTAACTCATGCTGGGCCTGAATTTAAAGATGGAGAATTGAAGGAAAGACACATGAGCATATAAGGATAGAGTACTGGGCTAGTATTCTTATAAGAAGGTATACAAAGGCTTCCTAGGGACACAGTATTTACTGAGCATGAATGAGGCTGCAGGATTGAGGCACAGAAAACTTACCATCCACTGTGTGAGGCCACCACAAGAAAGTGACCATCTTCATGCCAGGAATGAGTTTTTATAAGAGACTGATCCTGCTGAATCTTCAAAACTTCCAGAACTATGAGAAAAGTTCCTGTTGCTCACACTACCCAGTTAATGGTGGTTTGTAGTAGCAGTGGAGGGGTGTGTGTGGGCTAATATAATCCTTAATGGATCCCTTTCATACAAGTGAGGAAACTGAGGCATGAGTTCAAGACTTCTGACAATCCATACTTGTTTTATCCCTTTTTGTCTTTTCCAGGTCAGAATGTGATGCTGGTTGGGGAGGAAGAAGACATTTCCTAATAAGCATGTTTCTTTTTTTTTTTTTCTGTTTATTCTCTTTCAGAGTTATTGTCATGTGTCCTTTTCAGTCTCTTCAAAATATTTTCATAGGATGACCTCGATCTAACTCAAGACTATCTTTCTCTCATCTGTGTCTTGCCTTTCCCCATCATTGCCTTATTTCTTCAGCATTTCTACATGATTAAGATTCCCCCGAAAGACATTTTCTTTTTGAACTTTGATGAAGTTCTGTGTAATAAAGGTGAGGAACAATAAGAACACCCCAGCAGAGAATTTGTCATATTTCTGCATCATGATTTAGTGATTCAATTTTGCATACAATCCAATCCTTAAAGAATTTAAAGATGATTGATTTTAGGCTTTTTTTTTTTTTGTAATAGCATCTAGCCTGTTTTTCGGTATTTTAATTACAAAGTAGTTCTTTCAATTTCCAAATTCTCTGACTGTGCGGGTGGGTGCAAATGTCCCCATTGCCAATATTAAGATTCACAGCAATGAACAACAGGATACATCTTCAATCTTGAATACCCAGAGCCTCCACTGTTTACATTACTCATCTCTCTGATGTAAGAGAGAAAAATAACGCTATTTCCCATAGAAGTAACATTTTACCAATTTTCTGACTCATCTTGCTCTTCAACTCCCTTGTCTCTACATATAATAAATCAAGTCTTAGAGACACAGCTTTTTAAATACTGAGTCTCTTGTAATCAATCTTCTAGTGGCTAGTCTCCTGCTGTGACTCTGGGCCCTTGTATGGCTAATGTGCTGCTTCTCTCTTGCTTTGTGTGTATTCTGGAGTGAAGGATAACAAGTGCATACAGCAGGACATGTGATATTGCAGAGATTCGATTTTTATACATAGATTTGCTTGGCTGTAATCTCCTTTCCTTCCCATCCTCTAGTTCTATGCTGTACTCACGGACCATGGACAGCTGAAGCTCTGTATATGCCCTATTTACCGTGTAGCAGACCCTCTTCCAGGCACTAGCAATCCAGCCATGATCAACATAAGGTCTAGCCCTTCTGTCATATACAACCCATAGAAAATATGGTAAATCCATTAAAGGTTCTACTAGTTTGTTAAGCTCTAAGAATGGGTGACAAGTGGTGCTACTGGGGAACAACAACAACAACAACAAAAACCCACCTGACACAGACAGTGAAGATGTTTTTTATCTAAGTTTAGACCTCAAAGTTGAGAAAATGCTTTTCAGGTCCAACCATGGCTTTAGAGCAGAATGCAGGAAATATGTAACTTGCAAAGGTAAGGTGTGCATGATTCAAAATCAGAAAGCAGGGCATTGTTCATAGTAGCTGAAGGACTTATGCTGAAAAGAGAAGGTGAGATGATACTCTCTGGGCCTGAGCTGTGGCTTTCTAGTCAGGGACCCATCACATCTTCAGCTTCAGGAGCTTCTAGTGCGATGGTTTTAGGGTAGATGCCTAGGAGTCAGCACCAAGGCAGCTTCTACCAAAGGACTTCACACACTAGAGAGAATAAGACCTGCAGAAGGAGGAGCTTCCTGATCATCTTTTAAATAAGAAATGCTGGTTGCTGATCTTTGGGCATGCTTTGTAAAACCAAGGGAGTGAAACCTGGACCTATTGGCTCAACAATACCACATATGAACCAAAAAGTATCCCAGGTGAGTGAGGAATAGGCAAAGATAAAGTCGGGAAAACTTCAAGGCATTGTAACCATTGACAACATAGTTTCTCAAGCCAGTGGTACACAGATAAGAGCAGTTTTGGGTATTACTGAAAACGGTAGATATTCCTTTCTTTATCTGTCCCCTCTCCCTGACCCCTTTACCTCCTCCACCACACCCCACTTCTTTTGCTCCCTTCCCTTTCCCAGAAAGAAAAATTCTAAAGGTTTTGGTTGCCACTGCATCATTATAACAGCTTTTTTTCCTCCTCAGGGCAAAATGCCACCAACCCTAATGCTTTCTTTTCTTTGAATGTATAGGCTTGTCTCAAAGAAGAGGGATAAGTGTGAGGCTTCATTTCTATACATTTAGTCTGGATTGGTGAACAGAGTGGGCCGTTTTCCACATTAATAAAACTTGCTTCTAGCATACAACATAGAGGAGAGTCCCGGCCACAAGCTCTGTGCCGCTGGCGGATGGTGTAGTTAAGGACAGATTGGGCGCTCGTTGAAAAACCTTGTTCTACAGTAGACACTGCCTGTGGCTAAGAGCACAGCCTTAAGAATTTCATTAGTTTAGATGATACATAAACCTTTTCATTCTCTGTCTGCTGCCTATCTCAAAGATGGATCCTTCTGAAGACTTAGCAATACAGATAGTGGCCAGCACAAAGTTATGTTCGGTGCAGAAACAGTTTGGAGGTCCATTTTAATTGAAGATTTGTATGTATTTGGAGTAATGGCGGGAGACTAGCAAAGGGAATTCCTTTTTCTCAACATGCCTTCAAAGCAAATCAATACTTTAAGCTTATATATCCCTGGATATTATATTCATAAATGGACTCTTTTTTTGAGACTCACATTGCTTTGCTAACAGCATTCGTTACATATTACTAAGAAAACTTGCCCCCAAGTCTAGACGGTTTAAAATATATACCATTTTAATTATCATGAGACATGGCTGAACTGGGTTTTCTGCTCAGAATCTATCTGATCATGCAGCAACATATTGGTTCCGGCCTCTGTCCTTTCGAGGCTGACTGCTTCACCAAGATGTTTGTTGATGTTTTTATGGTAGTTTCTAGCCATCCTCAGTCCCATCCTTTGCAGTATGGTTGCCTTCTTCCTCTCCCTTAAGAGCCCTGAGAGACTGTGCTGCCAAGCGACATGAAAGCCAGATTCTCCTGTTAGGCAATCCAAAGAGGAGGAGCTTATCATCTCACACGTTCTTTTAATTAAAATACAGTTACTAAGCTCAGTCTATAGTCCGAAGGGAGGACACAATGTCACACATGTTAATTTCAGAAGGTAAGGGTCATGGGAAGTGTGATAGAATCTCCCAAACATTCACATTACTTCATTTCTAAGCATCTTTCACTAAGGTATGTTATAATACATGGGGAAAACTCCTCTTTAAAACAGAAGTTTTAAAGGATCCCTCATGAAAAGAAGATGCTATGTTTCCCCAATTTGACTTGAGGTTTTAAAATATAGCCTGTGTGATATCAATACATTTCAAGTGCTCAGATACTGAGAGACCCCATTGTGGAGATTTGGGAACTGCATCCCACCTATCATATTATCCAGTTGCTCCATACAAGACACATTAAAAAACATGGCTGGAGACTCACTAGGAGCTGAACTGTGCAATTTCTCTTTGAAGATATTGCAGGATCCTCTAAGAGCCTTGTTCTCACAATTTTCCTACATCCCTTTTCCTACATCCAGACCTAGACTTGTAATTCTTATAACATCCCCCTCCCTCCCTCTCCATTTTTTGTTTCTGGAACTTTCTGTGGCAATGTGCCATAGAGCTTCTTTCTTTCCTGTTTATGGCTTGAAAGTAAACAGTAAGTATAATTGCAATGTCTTTCTTTTGGAGAGTTCTGCCAGAGTAGCCTCCCGTTTAGTTAACAAGGAAATAAGGTCCCAGCAGGATAAGGACTTTCTCCTGTTCATGAAGATTGGCAGAAGCAGGAGTATCCCAGTTCCACACCACATTTTCTATGATGTCCTCAGCCTTAGCTCATGTGCCAACATGAGAGACACTATTTGGCCTTCTTGTCTACCACAGTGGGCTTCATGTGATTTCTGTGAGTCCTGTGTTAAGCACTGTCCTATATGAGGTGCCCAGATAGTTTGGGCAATAATTAATTTATTTGCTCAAACCAAATATTTCTAGTTCAATTTTCTGGTAGCATGATACATACAAATTACCATTTACTTCTCCAAGATTTATGTCTCCCTTTAGAATGTATGAAAAGAATGTTGAACCCATTTTAGTAATATCTGTTACCATTAGAGAAAGAAGGTAGGATGAGAAAAATATGAAATTGAACTCCTGTTTTAATTAGAGTTGGAAAAAAAAACTGGTCCTACACTGAGCCACATAGACATTCTGATTGGGGCCATGCTCACAGAGCCTGTTGGTTTCTTTAAAGTTTAGTATATCATAATGCTCTGTAGGGAGAACAGTGCCCCAACTTCTAAGTTGGGTACTTAAGAAGTAGCAAGTATTAAATCTAGATTATTAGTCTGTGTTGACTTATGAACTAAAAACAATAAGGCTCTTATCTCAGATTCTGAACTCTGTTTTGCAGGTGACCTCTTCTAGCTATGGAGAGGAAATGAAATGAAAAAGCATTACCGCTTAGCCACTCCTGTATCCTTCTGCATTTCCTCTTCCTCCTCCTTAATTTTAAGAATTTATGGAAGCTATGCTGAACTTTCATAAACTGTAATCTTTCTGCAGGAAGCAATAACAACCATGTTTGATGTTGCACTTTTTTTTTAATAAAAATGATATACCATCTTTCCCTAACAGGAATCTCAAACTAAAAATTAAAATGCAGTTAAGTATTGCAGATGATGTTGATATGTATGTCAGTACTTCGTGAAAATGAACCTTTTCAGAAGGGTTATGGTGTATTCAGTTTTGGCTTTGACAAAGTGATCTGTGATGGGAGTGTCAAGTAGCACAGATAACTTGAACTTAAAGACTTTGGGTTGTAATTGCACCATCTTAGCACCTTTGTGGGACCTACTATGTCCCTTGGTGGCTCACTCAAGAAGTCTCATAGTGTTTGTGGATATGGGACTTTGTGAGGGGCATTATAATAGTGTGTAAGATAGAATTATCTTCTCCATTTCACAAGAGGAGGAGGAAATCTGACATCAGAAGAACAGCATGGCATACTCAGGCACTGGGATTAGATCCTAACTTTTCTGAGTACTGGGGGAGTGCTCCACTGGTGTGTATTTGGTATGTGCAAATATGTGAGCATGTGTAAGCCGGAGGACAATATTGATGTCAAGTATAGTCCCTCAGATACGGTTAATAGTTTTTGTTTGTTTGTTTTTTACTTTGTTTTGCATCAGGCCCCCTAACAGGCTCGGAGCTCACCAAGTTGGCTAGGATAGCTGACTTAAGAGATGGGGGCTCCAGGGGACCATTAGGCCTCCCCCCCAATGCTAGAATTATAAACATTGACCACTACACTTGCCTTATTTATTTTTAAAAGAGGACATGGCCAGCACTTTGCAGACTGAACTATCTTCCCAGCCCTTAGTATTTCATCATTGGAATACTTTGAGAAAGTGATAGAGGTGACAACATTCAGAAAATACGTTTCTCAAAGCACTCACCAACAAACAGACGGACGGGTTGAAATGTTCCTTTCTACCCACCCCTCCACCCTACTCTGTTTTCTATCCGTGGTTTTGCTGTCTTTTTCTCTCTAGATTGGATTGCCCTTTATCATCTTCTCTGCTTGTTGAAATTCCGAGCACTGCACTAGTCTATCTCAGATTTGATTCATTTATGTTGTAGTCCTTTTGTTTGTATTGAATGCTTCCTCCCTTAACCTTGGGTTACTCAAACAATGTCATTTAGACATCACTTTGGGGATGTGCTATTTTGTGGTGATATATTTGAGAATTATTCATGTTCATATCTGAGCCTACACCAGAGGTCAGCTTCATAATAATAGACAACACGGTTTATTCTTTTCCAGTAGTTTGAACATGGGAGCGGTCATATACGTGGGATGAATTTCTCTGGGCAAGCAGTTTATGAAGGCTTGCACCAAGAAGTGAGGATGTTCTCACTGCCCCTGTCCAGATAGTAGGGCTCTGAATACCACAAAATGGTCAAGTATCTAGATGTCTTTGCTCAGAGAGGTAGTGACAGACATTAGCGAGAGGGTCAATTGTGATTAGGCAGTGAGAGCTTTTTTTTTTTTTTTTTTTTTTTTAAAAAAAAAAAGGTTCCAGGTTTCCTTGAGAACCTTAGCTTTCTCTGGTGGCTCTTCTTACTATGTATCCTGTCTCCTGGGCTGAAAGCTCACAGACCGCTCTCCACTGGGTCTGTGCAGTTCCTAGCACAGACCGCCGGATCAGGAGCCTACAGGGCTTGGTTAATTGAATGACTAAGGCATAGCAGTTGGGTCTGTCATACTGAGAACAGGAAAGGGGAACACATGTCGCCTACAGATTGCTTTCTCATTGGTGAAGGTCTCTGTAAAATGTTTTGGTTTCTGGTGTGTGTATTTGGATGGCTTATGTCTTTGTAAATCTTGTTTTCCTCCCCCCTCCCACATGCCTTTCTGTTTTTAGTTACCTTTTCTGCCAAACAAAATAAGTCCAACAGCTGCCTCCATTTGGGTTTGCAATCTCTCTCTCTCTCTCCCTCTCCCTCCCTCTCCCTCTCCCTCTCCCTCCCTCTCCTTCTCCCTCCCCCTTCCCCTCCCCCTCCCCCTCCCCCTTCCCTACTCCCTCACCTTCTCCCTCTCTCCAGGTTTATTGACAGTTTTACTGAACAGCAGGGAAGATTCAAATGAGTCTGTATAGCATTTTGTAAAGCATCCTGACTTCAGGCTGAGTGACCTGTGATTAGCATCTACTTCAGTGATGCCCTGATCCAGGACTGAGATCTCATCACCATGACTATGTGTCCTCATTCTTTCTTCATCTGCATCTTGATGGAGACACCCCTCACAGGGAGGGACTCTCTGAATCACATCATCAGCATGGTCTCTTAATGACTTCACCACATGTTTGGCATAGCCTGCTATCTGGTTCAGAGATCCTTGCTGGGGATATTTGTCATCTTCTCAAACAACAGTTACTGGTGTGGAAAGTCCTTGACAGATGCCTATAGAACTTTGTGGTGATGACCCAGCCATCTTCATGATTTCCGTGAGAATATGGTCCCTGTTGGCAGGTTCTGGTAAAAGCCTTCTAGTTGTTTTTTTGTTTTGTTTTGTTTTTGTATTTTTTTTTTTTAACTGTAAGTAGGTTTTACTAGAGGTAAGAGGCAGAATTTGCAGAGAGATCAAAAGTCAATCAATTTAGCACAAGAATTATCTTTTAAGGGTTTCTAAGTAGAACTAATGGACGTCAGTTATTTCAAAATGATTCAAAACGTTAGCATGCTGAACGTTTCCTTCAATATCGTTCTAAATGTTCACAAGTTTTTCAGTTTAGAACAGAAGCATAGGAGTTGGAAAGATGACTCAGGAATTGAGAGCATTGGCTATTTTTCTAGAGAACCTGGATTCAGTTCCCAGCACTCACATGGAAATTTACAACTGCTTGCAACTCTACTTCCAGGGATTCAATACTCTCACATATATATACATATATGTATATGTATATATATATGCAGGCGAAATATCAATCGCATAAAATAGAAATAAATCTTTAAAAAGGAATAAAAGCATCAAGAAGATTGTTCTTCTAGGACTAGATATTAACTATAATAAATCCTTTAAAAAAGGACTATCATCTCTAAACCTAAGTGGAGATTGTTATTTAAAATATTTTATAAGTAAGAGATCTAAATATAATTATAGGGAGCTTACTAGGGATGTAGTATATACTATCTTGAAGGAGATGAAACCATAGCAAATGTGGCTTTTATCAATGACTATCATGAGGATATAAGCCAAAATAATCAGTAGGGAAAATTTCATGATTAATTTTTACTTGCTTTTTTGTTAGCAGACATTACACATTCATGAAATAAATCTCAGAAGTTTTCTGAATTGTTTTTTTTTTTTTTAGGGACAAGGCATGATGCTGTATATGTATAGTTAGCCAGATATTACAAAATGTTGACAAAGCACTCGGAGTCGAGCTTCTTATGTATTTCCTTCTACATCTCTTGATTTTCTCACATCATGAAATGTGAAGAAAATTGTAATTAAATGTCAAACTAAAAACGCATTTTAGAAAGGGATTCCGAATGGCTTCATATCTGACAGAATGACTACAGTCATGTATGTAACAATCTAATGAATACACAAGGAAATGAGTTGAAGCATGGCTGGTTGTATTTTCAATCATAAAAATCTGTGTTTCCTGATATTTAGAATGATAAAGCAGCTGACCCCAAACTGAATCTAAACTTCAATTCTTTCTGTCATTATAGTCAAATACAATTTGTGTATCATATATTTTGATTTCTTTATCTTTATAAATGGGATTTCAGTCATCTGTGTATCAAATGCAGACAGGAAATTCCCAGATTTCTGTATCTGGTTTGAACATTCTTCTCTGTTTTATACTTGTCTATCCACTTGTATACTAGGCATCTCAAATATCACATATCTAAAATGAAAGCAGAGAATCTGTGAAGGAGACTATGTGTCAAGAGCGGCTCCATTTTGGATATGTGATATCTGGACCACTCTTGATACACACACTCCTTCACAGATTTCCCACTTTTATCAATCTCTACATTCTTCTGGCTGCTCAGGCTGGAAATTTGGGGGCTATCTTTGACCTCTATTCTCACCTTCTTTCCTATGAGACGTATGATATAAATGACACCTAAGTTCCTCTCTCTGTACCTACCTCTACTATTTCCCTCTGAGTCTTTGCTTCAGAGCCTGTCCCCTGTAGTCTACTGTAAGAAGAAGAAACAGCCCTTAGACTGATCCAATGAGAGGAACTTAAGGTCTCTGTTTCTGCTGTGCACTTCAGTCAGTGTAAATGTGAAGGTTCTTCTGATGGCTTCAAAGCTCTACATGACTTAGCTTTGAATCAGCTGCCTGACATTCCTCCCAACTGCTCCATCTGGTCCACAGCACCAGGTTCATCACTCTCCTTGTTAATCCAAGAAAATGCATCTGCCTACAAAATTCTACCATTGATACCTACAGAGCTCACTGTTCTTCTCAAGCCAAATTTCATCTTCTAAACTCAGCTCTTCTGCTACCCTGTTGAAAATGACCATCTGTTCATCTTGAGTTGATACAGCATATCTTGCATTCACAGGGCTTATACAACAAAAAATTTGTTTATTCTCTATTTATCAATTTCCAAAGTTTTTCAAGTTGGACAAAAATGCCCCTTCACCTATAAAACAAAACAAAATCACATCAAACCACTCTAACCCTGCTAAATTATAGGAGTTAAGCCTGAGTGTGAGAAGCTGTTGTTGGAAAATGGAATGAAGACCCATTTTCTCACAAGTCCCTACTTCTGTATTGAGTACCGACTCACAGCACAGGCTAAATGCCGAGGCAAGTGTGATGTTTCTGAAAGAAGTCTAATTCAAGTCTGTTCACTTTGCCAGTTGGCAGACTGAATTGTTGGAAAGACTTGAAAACAGAAATCAAATTTTCTAGACATTAGTTTCATCATTCGTTAAACGAGGAAGCTGTGACAGAGAACCTACACAGCTTTTACTACCTTTCGGGTTACAGAAGAATTGTGAGCATCTCCTCATTCATAGGTCTCTATCTATCTTTATAAAATATTTACAAAGCAATTGATGAGGCACACACACCAGGCTGTGTGAAGGGCAATTCCATTTCTGTTGAGTCTCTTAGTTGCACATTTGTGCTACACTTAGGTTCAAAGACTTTGCTATCTCACCAGGACCTCTGAGTTTAGAGTATGACTTTCTGACACATACCCCTCCCTTATTTTAATTGTTATATAATTACACCAAAGATAAAGCAGAGTGTATAAACACAGCAACTAATCTGTTTCTAGTCATTAGAAAGTGTTGTGATAGCCCATAGAAACTGGTTGTGGTTAATTCCAAAAGTCATATAGTTAGTGCCCTAAATATGTCTGGGGAATATCTGTGTCCGATCTAACATGATCCATACCTTTAATTTGAGAGTGACCAGTCCTTCATTTTTCATAACGAAGGATACTTGTGAATAATAGCCAACTTGAATTATGAATCACTTTTAGATTGGCTATTATTCATGAAGTCATTAACCTCAGTTAATGAATCATTTTTTCTTTGTGAACTCTCCTTAAACATAATTATCAAACTATAACCTTAATCAGCTCCTAAAGACAATCTCTGTATAGAATTGAAGCAAATAAGGCTTTGTATTGAAACAAATAAGTATCCTTGAGACAACTGACTACTTGTGACTTCTGGAGTCTGATTGAATGACTACCCAAACACATTTTAGAAAACTTTTTGCTTTTATTTTTTATGAAAGTAATGTAGACCTGATGGTAGCCTAGTATTTATAGGCTAGTATCTTTAAATTTTCATCTCTCATATTTAAAATATTTCAAGGTATGCTACCCAACCAATTTCTCACAAAGGTCTTTTGATAATACAAAGGAATAAGATTAAAATAACCATTATGTCCAGGACAAAACACCCAGGAAATGTAAGCCAAGTTTCCAGGATGTAGCCATTGATTGTGATTTTCTATGGTGCCTTAAGACAGGTATTAGACATACCTTCATTTAGATATCCATTTGTCAGTCTGACATTGCCTTGACAAAGGTCAGATATGAATCTTACTGAGGTTTAGGGGATGTATGTTGTTATTGGGGATCTATCAGGAAAAATGTACTGAAATGTCCATGGATAAATCAAAGCCTCTTTAGTGAGCTTTCCTAACTCTCTCCCCATCTTGCAGAGAGAATATTGTGTGGAACTGTTTGCCTAATTGAAATCATATGTCATTATACTTGGCATCCCCAGACAGGCAGGCCAGCCTCAGCTGCACTGCAGAAACTTGACACTCTTAATGTCTTTCTCTTTATTACCAGGGAGCTTTAAAAGGACTGAAAGGCTCATAAGCAGTGGGAGAATCTAACAAACACTTTTGGCTGTGAACTTCTGGTATTTTGTGCATAATTTCTGGTGTTGGGGGGGGCCGGCCAAAATTCAACTGTATTCCGCTTAAAAATCTTCTTTCTCCTGTGAAAGTAATATCTCTCCAGTATATACTAAAACAAACACATACTTGTAGATTCATAAAGTTTCTCCTTTGTTTTAGCCTACTATTCTATGCTAAATTCTTGTCTTCTCCCTTCATTTCTTCCTGAGGCCATACTAAAACCCTTGAGGTTCTTGGTTTTGTTTGGCTAGAGTGCTCTGCTTTGTTCTTGATTGTTCTGTCACCCGTGGGTGTGGGCACTGTCTCTCATGCATCTTAGTTCTAAGTGCAAACCTTTTAGATTAGCAGCAGTAGGCGGCTTATTCCTTTTCTCTCTCTTCCCTCCCTCTGGTTTGGCATTTGATATGTAACTCAGGCTGCCTTCAGACGTATGATCCCTTTGCTGCAGCCGCCAAGTTCCAGGATTACAGAGCATCCCACCAGGACCAGCTCAGCCATCTGCATCTTAATCACCTTAAGGCCACTTGTTAGAAAAAAGTCCTCAAGTTGAATTGCCCAGAGAAGTCTGATTGTTACCACTGGAAAAAAAAAAAGTTCTCTGAGCACAGGCAATGCAAAATTTAAATTCCAGAGGGTGAAATTCAATCTTCTGGAAAAAAGGAAAAGAAAGAAATGTGCACAGAAATAAAAGGAAGTAAGAGAGAAGTCGATGTGGCTGTTGAAAACATTTAGTCTGAAGCCAGCAGAAATACAGTGTGTCTCTCAGCTCCTGCACAGTGGGTAAAAGTTTTCCAAATGATATAGGACTGGTTCCAAGAGGGAGGAAGCCACGTCTGCAGCCATTCCCTCATAACCACAGTATTGCAGACTGTGTTATCCCACGGCTGCTTTCCTTAGCCTCCCAAAGTGGAAAGAGGCAGAATTGCATTTACTTATTAACTATCAAAATAGCCTTCTTGTTATTT
The DNA here is from genome assembly GCA_004025045.1 of Sigmodon hispidus. NCBI lineage: Eukaryota > Metazoa > Chordata > Mammalia > Rodentia > Cricetidae > Sigmodon > Sigmodon hispidus. The sequence continues at coordinate 32,425 of PVIH01012126.1, forward strand.
GCCCTAAAGAAAAAAGAAAAAGTTATGCAGGTGACCTCAGCTCTTAGTTTAGTCCATTCCCTACTAAGTCTCCTACCTAAACAGAACCCCAAATTTCACAGACTTAGTAACAATTAGGCCAAAAAGACAGAAGGTCAAAGAGGTCAGAATCTGTATGAACCCCACCCCTTGTGAGTCCAGGGAGAAGCTTAGGCATAGCGCCTTTTGCCGGACTCCAAGATACCTCTAATTGGTTGTAGCAGAGGAGTCAAAGGCCTCAGAGGACCTTATTTTGGTTCGGTAGTTCCAAGAAGGCAGAGGCAAGTTTGTTTTCTATTCTTCTATGCTTGCTGAGCACTTGGCATGACTTAACCGAGAAGTCTTTAGTCAAATCTAAAATGCCTTGTTAAGGAGTTAGGAGTAGTAACTCTTGGGAATGCAAACAAAATGAGTGAAACTTTTATTTGGGTTCTTTCATTTCTAATTTCTTCATGGATTACTTTTTGCCTCTGTGGGTCTCTGGATTTTTCTGAGGCTCTACAATGTGACAATGACAGTATAAACTGCGTTCTACAGGTGAACCATACTAAATGTAAACAGATAAAGCTACAATGCCAGATCACGGGGGAGGAAAATCCTTCCTAGCATTTCTTTAAGCAAATACTATATTTACTTAACTTTTCAGTGGTGAAGAACATGGAGAAGTCGGAGGATAATTCCAAGTACTCAGCAGTCCTCTCCTGGCATGTCATTTTGGGGATTGAACTCAGGTCCCCAGGCTTTATGACATGTACCTGATGAACCATCTCTGTAGCCCAACATTTCGTGTTGGTGGTGAAATAGATACTGATTCTTAGAGTTCAGGATCCACTATTTGTGTATGAAAAGCAGTGTTCATTCCTGTTCTCAAATATACTAGCCTCCAGTGTGTGTTTAATGGATGGCTGCCAAGCAGCATGATAGAGAACAGAAAATCAAAGGGATGCGTGAGAAAGCATTTGCCAGCTAGTTCACAGGTGACCATTTGGATAAACAGCAAGGAGACTGAAGCTGTTTATTCTTCTCTTGGAGATTCAAATTCACACATGATTGAAGTGATCATTATTTTGACACCTGGGGGATAAACAGTCCCCTGCTCCAGCTGAACCGGTTAGTGGCTACTTCCTATTTATTTATTCATTTATTTTTCTGTAACAAGTGGGTATTGAGATTAAAGAATCTTATCAAGATTCAGATTTTGAAACCTTTTTTTTTTTTTTTGGCTTTATTTTGTTTTACAGAGAGCTCCAACTAGGGATGGGTTACAAGACACTTCAGCATATCTTGATATAAGCATATTCTGGACACATTAGGCCTAGCATACATTAGGTTTATAACTAAAAGCTAGTAATATTTTTAGGATACTGAGGAAATGCATGTTTGATAAAACACTATGTTTTGCTTGAAGAATATGACATTATACTCTTTCCTGATAACAGCACTTCCATACCTGCTCTTTCTATATATGATCTCATTATGTTGCTCAGGTTGGTCTTGAACATGTGATCTTTTTATTTCAACCTCTCAAGGCAGAGATAACAGGAGTGCACCACTAACTCTGGCTCCACAGCATCCCCTTTCCTTTTTAGAAATCACTGTAGTACCAATTTGGATAAAGATACCAACGGTTCTCCTGGTATGAAGTGTAAGCCTATGATTATATTTTGACTGATTAATCACAGCGGTTCTTTTACTTGGCAATAATGATTGGTTTGAGTGTTAGTCCAGCTTCAGAGTATTGGCCAATATCCAGAGGACCATTGTCAGCTTTTACACATGAATGGCAGGACAGATGTGCTTTTTCCTCTGTGATCATTGAGATGAAGTCATTTGTAGCTGTCTGAGGTAAGTCTAGCTTCTCTCTTCACACATATAGGAAGGTCCTGCTAAGAAAAACGCACAGAGAGCCACACATGAGTATTCAGAAACTATAGATTAAAAGAAGATAGAGAATACAGAAGAGAAAAGGAGAGAAAGAGAGAAAATTAGCAGGTGGACAGAGGCATAATTGAGAGACAAGATATGCAGAAGAGGAAAGAGAGGCTGAATAACTTTGAAGAAGTGCCTAGAGTGTTTTGGTGCACAGGCAGAAAAATTTAATTTTAGCCTAAGAAAGTTTTGGTAGGCCTTCAGTGATATAGCATGAAGGGAGTCAAACGCAAGCTCAAGCAGACCCAACATTATAAGGAGGACCTGGAGTTGGGGGGGGCAGGGTGGGAAAGGGAGGTGAGTGCAGAGGCAGAGAGTGCACTGGCCGGGAATGTGTAGACAACAAGGTGGTCTATGCCAGAGAGGAGTTCTCAAGTGATGTGACATTTAAACCTAAGGTGAAACATAAACAGTGATGAGGAGGGAGCCATAGACATAGAAACTGCATGGTGAACTTTTGAAAAGGTTATTATTGTGTGGAATACTGTCAGAAAAGGAGGAATGTATGAAGTTGCTAGAGAGGAGAGCCAAGGGCCTATCTGGAGAGGCCTAAGGAGCCAGGGTAAGATTTCACACACTACAGGCACCACTTACTCATTTTTTTTTTTTTTTTTTTGACTTGTATCAAGCACCAGCTATACTTCAGTCTTGGTGCTGGAAATTGAAGAGAGAACAAAAATCTAGAGACCATCAAACTGAAGGCCAGTGCCAGGCAAGCGATATCTTCCTTTGAGTTATTGGTTAAGGGTTCCAAGAGACAATAGAGGGCATTGGCATTGCCCTTGGTTGCCTGACAGAACTTGTGCATAAGACCTTAAAATAAAGCACACTTTGGTCACAGGACTTGGAAAATCAAAGTGGTGCTGACCAGAAAGTTTCCTCTATATTGGCTAGCCTTCCTTATGTTTGAAATTACTATACATGCTGCTAGTGAGGTAAAAGTTTTCAACAGTCATACCATGCTTTGAATCTTTCAGAGAGGCCCAGAAACATATGGCCAACAGTGCATTATTGTCACTAATATTTGGGGTAGCCAATATCTGTCTGACTGGACTTAAGGCCTTCTCAATAGGTTGGAACTCATGGCTGGTACTGTAAACCTAACCAAAAATTCATGGTTGGAGAGGTCATAGACATACAACCCACTACTATCATTTTGCTAAATTAGTATAGTGTCCAGATGCTTTCTATTTATTTATCCATATAGATTAGTGAAGTTCTTACCCCTTCTCACTATAGCTGACAGCTGATATTGCAGAGAAGCATGACTGTTCCTGGTGTAGAGAATGATTGATTATAGAATGCCCACCCAAATGGGACATCTATGACACTATTTAGTCAACATGACAGAGAAGAGAGAGAAAGAATGTAAGAGCCAGAGGGCCCAGAGAACTGCTGTGAATATTATCTTCTGGACAGGACAGGACCCATGAAGCCTTACAAGGTCCTACCCCCAGCTGAGGAACTACAAGTGTCAATAGCTGCTGAGGGAAGAAAAGCCACTTCAGGGACAAGGACCTCGATAGATGTCCACCCAGGTCCTAGTGGTTAGCCCTACACCCAGGGGTATATGGCAACATGAGTTGGACTCAGTAGGTTTATATATAAATATAAAACAATAATAATTATAGGAGGGGATTTTATAGAAGAATAACTGGAGAGAGTGCTGTAAGGACACGGGAGGAGTTGGAGGGAAAGGAGGAGGGTGACCATGATCAAAATTGTACTCTATATGGAACAGATTTTTTGATAAATTTGTATTAAGCAAGAGAGGATACAGTTTTTCTTTGAAAGTTTTATGTTACAATGATATTTATTTAAGTATCAAAATAATTATCCCTTATTTTTTTCTGTTTTCCATTTATTTTGCTTTCTAGTCCACATTCACTCTTTATATAGTCAGATGATCAAAGTATATTGAGGCTTCATCAGTGCCTCTGTTTGCTCATCTGAAAATGGGTTGAAGTGACTCCTTTCAGGGTCACGGTGATCTGGAAGGAGGGCCTTCTGTTACTAGCTGAAGATTTTTCTTTCTCATTTTTTAGTTTTTTGCTGAATATTCCTGTTCACTTATGCAACAATAGACCATCAAGTCCTATAGTTAGTCCTACAGACAAATAGTATAAACATCCATTCTCAATAGACCCTAATCCATCTGGAAACACACATAATATCCTTTCCATTATGTTAAAAGCTATCCAACAAATTGTTCTGTCCAGTTATCGGGCGCTGAAGAACTTGAAGATTAATCAGTAGTATTGACTGAGGTGATTAAAAGCGATGTCCTGAATTAGAGACTTTTGTAAGGTGAACATACGAAAAGAATTGTTTGTGCATAAATTCACATAGTTAGCATGGATTTCATTTTTAAAAGAAATCTATATACCCTGGAGCAAAGGATTGCGGCTGGTAAATTAATCAGTGGTGAAGAGTAAAATTACACAATCTAAAGGATTCTATTTAACACCCCTCCCCTTATTGCTTCTTTGGCCTAATGGCAATAATGCTGAGAAGTGGAATGGTTGCTGTCACACCTCCTGACAAGTGCTGCTTGGGTCTTGATTAGGTGGCGACCATCCTGCTATTCATCGTCTCAGACACTCATCTACTGAAGTGGTGAAATAATGACCACAGCGCTGTCATTAATCTAAAAATTGTGTTGGCTGAGAGAGAGAGAGAGAGAGAGAAAGAGAGAGAAAGAGAGAGAGAGAGAGAGAGAGAGAGAGAGAGAGAGAGAGAGAGAACTAGAGAGGGCTGAGACAGAACAGTTGATTCATCTGAGAAACGACTGGTGCTGTTTGAAGAGTTTGCAGAGCAGACATCTCTACCTATTTACTGTAAAAAGTATCTTAGAATTCAGTGTTTGGTGCTGTCGGGAATGGTGAGGCTCCACCATTCAGTCCCACACTCGCTATTTTCAATAATTATTCATGTATGGCCTGGTGTCAAATAGGAAATAAAGAAGATGTGATGACTGGAATTTTAAAAGCCAGTAAAGAAGGCTGAGAAAATAGGAGTGTGTGATCAAAGATAATATATGTTGTAATAAGCCAAGTATAAGGGCTAGAGAAGCCTGGCCTAGGGGATCAGGCAAAGATTGATAGGGCAAATAAGTTGAGCATGAATCAAAACCAGAGATTTTCCAGTGAAGTCAGCATTAGGGTGAGGGAAGGAGATTGGCAAAATGACCATGTAGATAGGCACAGCCATTCAGGGCTGTGATTTCAGTGCTTGGGTAGTGGATAAAGGACAGGATGATGGATTTGAGGCCAACAGGACAGGGTCTCAACTGCCTTGAGTACCTGATAAGGATGGAATTTTCTGAGAGAGGTAGTATTTCTGTTTGCTTATTTTGTGATTTATGGCTCGTCCACACTGTAAACCCTTTGTAGTATAGATGTTTTCCCTTCTGTGTGACTTGGCTAGTGAGACTCCATCAGATGTGTGGGCCTGGGATGGGTCTAGCTTTGGAGAAGAGGTATAAATAAGCCAAGCCTTCCATGAGGGTTGGGGATCTGTCCAGATGAGGCTCTCGTGAAACAGGGGCATTGATGATTAGTGCCAGTGCTGATGAAAAGAGCCCCAATCTGAATCCTCCTACTTCCAAAGCCTATAAGTTTAGGTGTGTTAACAAAACTTTGTAATTCACACTCTACAGATCTCTGATGTGAATACAGCAATAAAAAAATACTTCTTTATAGATTTGGTCCAATAACTGAAAGAATTAGTGAAAACATAGCACATTCTCAGTAATTTTTTCATTGTTGTTATTTCCCTTCTTTTTGGTCCCATCTGATTCCAGGGCAGAAAAAAAAAAATCAATATCAAAGTCTCATCCCAGGCTTTGGGTTTGCTATTACAGTGGTAGACAGTCTCCGATTACCAGATACACATTCTAGCTTAACACTCTTGGATACATGTTGGGCACTAATTTGAAGAAATATTGGAAACGCCAGATCTAATTAGTGCCTCATAAGGAGCGTGATTCTAAAAGCATAAGGCTGGGATATGACTTCTCCCTGAATGTGAGAGGAGGTGGGGAGACTGTCATCAGAGTCCTTTGTGGGAGACACAATGGCTTCTGCTTTCAGACCAGAGCCTGTTTTTCTCACGACCATACTTAATGCATTATGTTTTTCTCTTCCTGAGCAAGCACGGACCTAACCATACCATAGTCATGAAGTACAGTTGTTTAAGTGGCAGAAAGGTCAGGTAGATTTAGGAAGGAAGAAGCACGGGCTAGGATGACTAATTCTGAGTCCTGCTGGAAGATGAATAGGCTCTTATTTACTGGTCTAAACTCAGCGGAGATCCAAGATAGGAGGTGTAAAGGTCCCCATTTCAAATGACCAGGCATCTATGGCTAATGACTGTATTCAGTCATGGTACATGGGGCAGGTGTATGTTCCCCTCTGAGGATGCTTCCTGCTATTATCCAGATAGCCACTCTTGTTTTTCTCTTTTGCCTTTTTTCCCCTTTGCTAAAATCACAGAGCCTCAGAAAGTAGTAGCAGGCCATCGAGATCTGCTAATCAAATCTGAGAGACCTGAGCGCCAATCTAAGCTCATCAGATGACATAAGAGGCCTCATTTAGGCAGGATCTGGAAAGTCCCCTTCTAAAGCTTTTGCAAAGTGAGAATAACCGTCATTAAGTACTACGGATTTCACAGGGAAAAAATGGATTAGGGGCTTGTCACGGGAAAGATAATTAATGTGTTACAGAGCAGTATAGACGATAGAAAGAAAAATTTCTTTATAATAAGAAAAGAAAAAAATTACAACAGCCAGGGAGGATAATGATTAAATGTTAAGAAGCAATTCCTGCTGGCTTGATTTTTACAGCATAATTAAGTGACAGAGAAAGAGCTGGGGTGGGTAAGGGACACACGCATACACACAAAAGAAAATAACTAACACATACAGCATATAATCTCAGGAGAAAGGTACATCAATAACTCTTTGTCGTTTAGAAGTATTTATTTTTCCTCTCCGTGATCCAAAGCTATGACATCTTTTACTAAGTTAAATGTCCTTTAAAGCTTCTTGCCGAGGTACCTCTCAATATATTCTTGCTCAGAGTGTTGTCTGGGGTTGGAAAACTGCTTTGAAGTTGTTTTCTAAATTTGTGTGTGTGTGTGTGTGTGTGTGTGTGTGTGTGTGTGTACAGAGCTCACTGACAGCCCCTTTTCTCTTGAGTTGCACTGCCATGCTGCTTAGAGCTGTTGCTGAAATCTCTGTGATTTTAGGCCCTGAAGCAAATGGTTCTTTGCCCCTTTTCTAATTTTCTCTTTTGCAGACAGTGAATTTGGCTTTTGGTCAAGGAATAAAATGCCCACCCTTTGGGTCTGTTAGGATTTTTTTCCAACCTAAACGCAATTCATTCCTGTGAGAATGTAATGACTTTCGGGTGAATACACAGCTGAAAGCCTGTTAAAAGGAAATGCTGGAAGAGACAATTCATTTTCTGTGGTGCGAGATGTATCTTAGACAAGAAATGATTAATCATTAGAGTTCCTATTTATTTAGATAGTTGCAATAGAAACTGGAATAAGGAGGGAAGGAAGCTTGTTCTTCTTAGTAGGCATGGTGTTGATAATGTCTGCCCCAGGAAGGAGTGCACTGGACTCATAAAAAACTTCTAGATTTTATTTCAATTATATTCTGTCTAATCAAAATTAGAATGCTTGGCTATCGAGCATATTGTTTTATGTTAGGCTCTCTCTCTTCTCAAAAATACTCAGATAGTATTACTTTATGATTTATTTGAGGAAGTACACACAATGGAATAAAGTGGCCGTCATCCAGGATGTGTCAAATGCACTGGTGTGGCTAGGAGATGTGCTTGGGACAGTATATCACTTTGAATTTTATGGAGAAGGTGTGTTGAGGTTGGTGTTTTAAGATTTGCTAAGGAGATGGCTCAGTCAGTAAAGCACCTAAACATGAGGACCTGTGTTTAAACCCCAGAAACCACACAAAGCAAAGAAACCAAACCAAACCAGTCTTGGTGAAGTGTGTGTATACACTGCAGGCATGGTGGCAAAGACATCTACTCTTTCTGCTGAGCCTCTGGACAGTGGGAATCTTATCTAAAAACATAAGATGCTTGGCGTCTGGAGAACAGTATCTGAAATTGGCCACTGGCTTCCATATGTGCACCTTCATGTAAACAGTCTCTCTCTCCCTCTAACACACACACACACACACACACACACACACACACACACACACACACACACACACTGGTACACACAAATAGTTCCATAGGAAATGTCCCAGCTGGAGAGTCTGGAAGAGCCCTTTATGCTCATCAGAATCTCTCAGAGAAACTCAAATGTTTCCATATTACTCTCTGACTCCAAACCTTAAATTTTTAAATTACTATTTAACTTATTGCAGATAGGTCTTAATTCTTTCTTAGTCTTTTACATTCAATTTAGAAATCTCATACTGTATTTAAAACACAGCATTTCAGCAATTCTTTGAGACATATTAATTAAAATTGTTTAACTATTTTAAGCTGAATATATAAATTTAAAGTGGCTAAACTTTTTAAAATTCCGGGCTATATAATTAGCAAATAATGTCTTTTTAATTACTTAAATTACATTAAATTTAACTTTTAAATATGTTGAAGCTCAAGTTCTTTGTGAATGCCTTGATACTGTTTATAAACTTTCTAAAAGTCCCTTCTGCATTTGAATTAAAATAAGTTATTTAATTATACAACTTAAATGGAGGTTGCAGAAAGAACTCATTGGTTATTTCTATGTCCCAAATTCTGTTATGTACCAGAATATAAACTTATTAAATATATGTGCTTCTGTATATAAATCCCAAATTAATAATTTGGCTTAAATATGCTTACTCATCTGTATACTTGTTTCTAATTCTCTATGGTAAGTGATATTACAGTGACTACCAGATGCCATATAGCTTTCTAGTGATAGGTTCTTGTTCATGTTTAGTGGAGCAGCAGGTTGGATGAATGACATTTCCTAAGTGTTGGGGTAATTAGAACATGGAACCAATATTTAGCCAGGAAAATGGAAGTGATGTGTATAACTTTCAAGAGAACTACTTGACACAAATGACTATAAGAAGATTTATTTCCAATCTTTCTGTCTTTCCTCTTTTGGGAAGGTATCAGGCTGGGCCATGAGCTGACCTGGAAGATCCAAGTCAAGTTTCAAGGTGGCTGGTGAAGCTGGGTTACTTGGTTGCTGTAGATGTAGACTAAACTGCCTGTTTGCTGTCTTCACTCAGGAAAAATAAATAAATTTTGTTTATTTATTACATATAATCATTTCAACACATACTTGATTCTATCCCAAGCTGAACTACCTTCCAAAGGGGCTATTTTATCTTTTAAAACAATTTTGCTGTCTATTTCTGTGTATGGGTCTGACTTACATACCAAATACATGGATGATTTAAATAACTGATCACTTAACCTCTTACATTTCTACTAAATGCTTGAGCTTGACTGAGATGAGAGCACATGATGAATTCTACTTATTTTCAGTATAAATAGACTTCCTATTTTCAAAAGGTCCCTAGATTAAGGTTACCACATGATTTAATTTTAAAATGTAATTTGAAGGTGCAATCTCTTACTCAAGTCTGGTAATATTCAAATAACATATTTACTGACTCATTCTACTAATTTGTTCCTATTCCTGGTAACAATTCTTTATGACAATTAAATGTCATCTCATTATATTCTGATGATTTTTAAGATTCTTTGATTTATTTCAAATGCAGACCTAGTGTTTCTGAATGACCTTCTTTTTTTTTTTTTTAAGCTAAAACAGGGCTGTACATTGTTCTGAATGACCTCTTAATTTCCCTTTTGATACACCATGCTTTGGATTTGGGTTTCCCAGGGGTACAAAGTGAGACTATATCGACACTCTGTAAAGAAAAATGAGTCAAGAATTCATACAATTTAAGCAGATTGTGTGTCCTTTTGCAATTTCCATACACATTTTCATGTTAAAGCCCCTAAAAAGCTCTGCGCTGAGGAGATGCATTTAGTTTTAGGTTGCTATTAACAAAATTTGAGCTCAAGTTTAATTTTAATAAATATTACAGATTTTACAGGAACATATGGAGGATGTAATTCCAGCACTGGAAAACTCCTTAAAGAGCTGGCTGTCCTGAGACACACCTGTAGCCATGGAACTTGGAAGACTGAGACAGAAAGATCATGAATTCAAAGCTTGCCTAGGCTATGTAGAAAAAAACTATTTTAAAATAAGTAAACAAACAACCAAAATAAAATAGAAATAAATGAAAACCAAACAAAAAAGACCCTAGTAAAACTCAAACCAAGAACTCCTAGGTGTATTCGCAAACTGGTATTTGATTCTGTCAGTCTGTACTGCCCGAATCTTCCTTTGTTCCTTAACAGCTTTTCCCTGTGTTGTCTGCAGCCTAATCTCTGTGAGAATACCAGTCTAACTGGATGGACACTCATCACAGCATTATACGTTTACCTAATATGTCCTCTTTGAGAGCTATTGCTCCAAACATAGTCACATTCAGATGTAGTAGGAATTCAGGAATTGCTTCCCAAGAGAAGTGATGAACAAATAGAGACATAAAAGATAGAAATTAAGAAATGAAGCGAAAGGGTAGATAGAGTCATGATCCAGGGAGAGGAACAGTGGGCTTGAAGACCTGTAGTAGATGGAGAGTGTGTGTCAAGTTATAGTGTGTGTACCAAGGATGACTAAGACTGGAGCAAGGGAAGCTAGACCAAGTGTGGCAGCTTAAGTACTTTTGATTTCCCCCACAGTAACAGGACCTTGGAAAGAGTGGTAGGGTGGTTAGATGTGCATTTTGCAAAGGTCACACTGGCTGTAGTTTGGAGGAGAGCCTGTGGATCCCCATAATCAATTGTAGATGCACATAGAGAAAGAAGGAAGGGAAGGCCATAGAACAAGGCCTGGGGGTGTGCCACCATTGATAACTATGAAAAGAAGGGTCAGCAAATAGGCTATATTTTCTAAGAAGTTGTCCCAAGAAACAGAGAAGAGGAGATACGCTGGAGAAGAACACGAGATTCAGGTTTTTTGGCGATTCTTCAAAAAGTTACATGCAGAATTACAGTATGACTCACCAATTCTACTCATAGGAATGTGCTCCAAAAAGTGAAACGCAGGTCCTGAAAAAACAATGCACCCTTCACCATAACAGAAAAGGAACAACACTAATGTCTGTCAAGTGATGAATAAATAAACACACTGGCATAATCATCATGAGATGAATTCATTGTGAGGATTCAATCACGGATGTAATGAAATATTAGTACATGCTGCAGAGTGAACAGACCTTGAAAATACATAAAAGAAGCCAATCACAAAGATCACAGAATAAATGATTCGCTTATAGTGGAATATTTAGAACAAGTAAATCCATAGAGAGAAAAAGCAAAAAAATCTCTATTAGAAACTATGGGGACAATTTCTGCTTTATGAGAAGTAGGCTTCTTTTGTGAATTAGGGGGATATTTTGACACTAGAGATGAGGATTGTTAAATTATATTGTGAATATTCAAAAGCCACTTTACATTCATTTATTACTTTATGTATATGTGCATGTGCCTGCATAAATTTACGTGTGCTGCGTGTGTGCAGTAATTTTCTGAGACCTGAAGAGGGCTTCAGATCCCCTGGAACTGGAGTTGCTGGAAGTTGTAATTATAAATTTGTAGGGAAGCTTTAAAAGGCTAAACATCATTGGAAAGTCCAAGTGTAAAACAGAAGTATTATAAATAGCAATTGAGTGATGGCTGATGGAGTCAAGCAAATATTGAGAGACTTGCCCAAAAATGAGTCTCTGAAATAGCTTTTTACTATAAAAAGAAGGTGGGAGGGATGACGGCAAGTGTAGATCGTGCATTTCAAGAAGCCAAGGAAAGCCCATGCAGAACATCTATTTTCTGTAATTATCACACAAGATCACAGTGTGCTAATTGTGGGGGTGTCTTCAAAGGATAGAGTAGAGATTTGGGGAGAATTTAAAAAAAATAAAATATCTAATCAAATTCATTGGAGAAAGTGAGAGTGTAGGTATGAAGTAAATATTCAGATAGCTAGAGCCAGGTAAATCTAGTTACTATTAGGCTTTTGAAGTTACAAAGGAACTATTCATTGTAATCTGCTGTTGGGAGTGCCATCTTTTCAGCCCAGCTACATTTGGCTACTCAGTTTCAGAGAAGGTAAAAGAGTTGGATCATCTAGAAGTTAGGTGTTTTTGCAGGATTTAGACAATAAAATGCAAGAAAATTAAGATATTGACAAGTGTGCAATTAAAACAATAAATAATGAAATGAAGTTATCTCAGGAGAGAAATAAGGAAAGACAGTTGATTAAACGGAAGAAAACAGGAGATCAATGTGCTGATGTACTGATAAAATTGAAGAAAGGCCAACGGATGCCTAATGCAGTCTACAGTGCACAGGAGCAATTGGAAGAGGTGGTGGAGGAATGAGTGATTTTCCTGTGAAACTGGTAAAGGAAGTAAATACATAAATAAAGGGCTGAACTGAAAGGGAGAACATGGAAGAGGTCCAAAAATAGAGCGATCAGTATGTTGGATGTGCAAGTGTGGGGACTATGTGGCTACCAAGAGAAGTCAAGCTTTCAATAGGACTGGAGTGACAACCGTTTCGGTTATAATGAAATGATGCCTAAGCTTTTGGTTAGATGTAAAGGGTGAGAGTAAAGATATGAGGGTTAAAAAATAGAAAGGAAAATGTGGTAGCTTTGATGAATAAAATTTGAGAAAGTAGGTTAACAAGATACTGATCTGAAGGAGATGGGGTGTAGTTGGGAATATTAACTGTATAGCTAGACTAGTCAGAACATGAGATAAATAGTAGTGCATGGCTGTGTTGTAGGAAAAGTTAACACCAAGGAAGGAATACAACTTAATTAAGGCAAGATGGAGGAGGAAACCCTTCTAACAGAGGCCAAGTGTATTGAGAGTGCATCAGGCAGAAAGAAACCATCAACAGCAAAGGAACTTTCCTAAGTCTTCCATACCTTAGGAAGTGAACTCAATGCTTTGATTCCAGAGAGCTCAGAAAGCAAAGAGATAGAATGTCGAGGGATTATAATGAGTGAGGTGGGGTTCTCAGTGTTGCTTCCCCATAAACCAGTCTTGGCTTGTTGGAACAATCATCACAGCATGTGGAACCAAGGGATGGAGCTTACAGGTCCACTGCTTACCCAGCATGTGTAAGAGCCTCAGTCTGAATTCCAGCTTATGCCTCTACTCTGTTCAGTGCCATCCATAACTTCCCCGATTATCCCAAGTTCATTCAGGTGCATATAGAGTCTGTATCTGTGTCTCCGTCCATATACTGGAAACTGAATTGAGGGCTTTGTCCATGCTATGCAAGTGCTTTGCCATTGAGCTACATTCCCTTACCAACCTTCTGGGCTTACTTATCTCCTAAAACAGTTTCCTGCCCTGACTGTGGCAATGTCTTGCCATTCCTAAAACATAGATTGGTTCCTCTCAATACAGAGAATATATTGAGGTAAAGCAACTTTTTCTTTGAGTTGGTAGTTATTTTGGGTGTAAATAAAAACCTGAGCTCCAAATATTGGATTTTATATAGGGAAATCTACATTTCTGCCAAAGGTGATTTTTCTATCTGGCTGGCATGTACTTTACCCATCCAGAATCTTCTTCTTTTAACCTCAGAAGAGCAGGGGGCTTTGAGTGCCATTTTGAGTTGTTTAGAAACTGTATTTGTATGCTTCCTTTTACATAATCTTTGGTTGTCTTTGGTCAGTTCTCCTGTGTGTTGAGAAATGAATATGGACCATAGGGTCTGAGTTCCCATCCCTCAACTTGGGAGTAGGGAGCCAGGAATAGGAGGCAGGTAGAAGAAAGCATTAACAGAGATGCAAAGCTTGCCTATGGCAGAAGAGAGATGGAAGAGAGGCCCTAAATGTGGTGAAAAGCAAGTGGTAGACTGACTGCTTTCCCATAAACCCACCAAAGCCCCATAAAAGTGCCATGAACCTTCCTGCAAACACCGGCTTCACTGTGGAAGCTAAGGGTCTTATATCTTCTAAAAAGCACACTGGAAAACTGTTTAATTGAGGAAAAATCGGTTCTGTTCTTGTGAGTAAATTGTTTTACATCTCTAGGAAAGCTGGTAAGGTGTTTTTCAAGCCAATAGAAGAGCTTGGAAAAGAATGACCCCCAGAAGACTCTCCTATAAAAATAGGTTAAAGTCTAAGATTTTTACAGGAATGGACAAGAACATTTTGGGTCTCTGTGGGAAACTTATTTTATATTGATTAGGCAAACCAAATCAGATAAACAGCTACACTTGGTCAATTTAATTTTCAGGGCACATCACCACAGTTATAAGGTGGTGGTTCAGTGACCAAGGGGGATGAGACTTTCTGGGAATCAGGCTTGATCTGATTATTGAGGTTGTTCTTTGCAGTTGACAGATATGTCTAGCCCAGGCCTAATGTTTGCTTTGTTTGTACTGTAATGTTATCTGTGCACACCAAGGAAACTTCTGCTAAATGGTGGGAGCAGATGTCTGAGGAAAACAGCATTAATATGACCAATGTTTTCTGTTTGGCTTATTTGGGTGGGGGCAGCAAGGAATTATATATTTTTTATGATAAGCGAGGGGGGATTTGATAATGAAGAGGATGTAGGATTCTGCATCAACTTTGGGGGGGGCCTGGGATAGATACAGAAGCACACTGGAGTCCAGTTTACATCTGTATAAGCAAAGGCCCCAGGAAGAACTCAGACTACTTTGTAGACCTTTGAAGAAAGAGTAACATTGAAATGGGCAGAGAGTGGAGGTAGAAAGCACATCACTTCAGAAAAGAAAAGAGCAAGTACATGGATTCAGCTGGCGAAGAGTTTACACAACATAAACGAAACCAAACCAAACCAGCCAACCAATCAACAAGCAAACAAAAGAGCAGAAGGGGGAAGAAAATAAATAAACAAACATAAGATTTGTTCATATTGTTCAGGATCTGGATGCGAGGTTCAAGAGTACGACAGGGAAAGGGTGGCTCTGGGAGGGTAACAAGGTCAAGAGCCTAGCAGAGTCCTGCATTTTCCCATAGTAACGCAAAATAGATTTTTGCAGTGGTTCCCCCCCCCATAGGCTGATAAGACTGTAACCACAGAAGAGAACACTGTTCCCTAAGTAACAGTTACACTTTTACATCTTATGTTGTTTCTTTTAACTAAGAATCAATTTTATATATAAAGAGCTCAAGAAAATAGAGCCCAAAACCTTGCTTGAATAACCCAATCAAAACATGGGGTTCAGAACTAAAAAGGGAATTCTCAGCAG
Source organism: Sigmodon hispidus (assembly GCA_004025045.1). Lineage (NCBI taxonomy): Eukaryota > Metazoa > Chordata > Mammalia > Rodentia > Cricetidae > Sigmodon > Sigmodon hispidus. The sequence continues at coordinate 47,730 of PVIH01012126.1, forward strand.
AAGAATCACAAACGGCTGGAAAGGCACTTGAAAAAGTGCTCAACATCTATAGCCATCAGAGAAATGCAAATCAAAACATCTTTGAGATAGCACCTCACACCTGTCAGATTGGCTAAGATAAAAGACACAGAGGACAGCCTATGCTGGAGAGGATGCGGAGCAAGGGGAACACTTCTCCATTGTTGGTGGGAGTTTAAACTTGTTCAGCCACTATGGAATGCAGTATGGCAGTTTCTCAGAAAACTGGGAATCAATCTCCCCAAGGACCCAGCAATACCACTTCTGGGTGTACACCATAAAGAAGCACATCCGCACTCCAAAGGCATTAGCTCAACTATGTTTATAGCAGCATTATTCATAATAGCAAGAATCTGGAAACAACCTAGATGCCCCTCAACTGAAGAATAGATTAACAAACTGTGGTACATCTACACAATGGAGTATTACTCAGCAGTAAGAAAAAATGATACCCTAAAATTTGCAGGGAAATGGATGGATTTGGAGAATATCCTCCTGAGCGAGGTATCACAAACCTAGAAAGATAAGCAGGGGATGTACTCACTCATTAGTGGATTCTAAACAAAAAAAGCAAAAAGCAAAGCATGCCCAAGTTGCAAACCACAACCACTGAACAGCTTGGGATCTGAAACACCTTGGACTGGCACCTTGCATGCCACTTCCTCTAGAGGAACACCTGACTCAGTTTTGATGTTGGGGTGAAGAAACTGGATCTGCCAGGAGTGGATGCTGAACTAAGCCATACTGGGACGTTGGGACCTTGGGACCTCCTGCTCTTGCTGGGGAGGAGATGGGGAGATGTGGAGAAGAGAGTGTGGCTCGAGGGGGTGGGAGGGGGATGGGACCTTGAACAGGGATAGACATGGATAGAAAAAGTGACTTTACTCATAATACAAAAAAAGGATAGTTTTAAGAGGTATTGTTCTGAAGCTAAGTACCTTTGCTAAGTTTTAATTAAGACAATTCAGTATATTTCAAAATAGGATTTCAGGATTAGTCAATTCAAGTCAGAATTAAAATTTTATGTTGTAACATGGCTTCTCTATGTATTTCTGGCTGTCTCTAAACTCAGAATATATATCAAATTGGCCTCAAAGTATTAGAATTCTACCAGCCTCTGCCACCCAAGTATTGAAATAAAAGGTGTATACCATAGAAAAAAAGAATCAATTTTAGCAGATTTTCTCTTGCCATTTTAATGGATCAGCCTCAGGTCAAAATAAAAACAGAACAAAACCCAACTTATTATCAACACAAGTTTGCAAGTTAGTATTGCACAAAATATCTATGATAAAAACTCAATTACACATGAATTTCTGCTTTCAGGAAAACTTTTTTTTTTAAATGCAATTGACCAACCAATTTGGAGGAAAAAAATAAGGTCATTGTTTAGTATATCCATAGTGATTTGGTTGAACCCAGATTATTGTTTTGTATTTGAGAGTTATGATTTGTTCTGCTTCTTTCCGATAGGCTTTGTGAACAATCTAGATAGATGCAATGAAAAACAATGAGTGACTGTTTTTCCTTACAGTGTAGGGTGCCCTCCTTTACAGTGCCAGGAGCCAGGAGTGGTACAGAGCATCAAGGGGCAGAGTTACTCTTAGGGGTGGCAGTCATGGCTCCTCCCCCTCCTTGTTTCTTTACCCCCCTACCCTTTTCTTTCTCCTCTCCGTCCTCTCTATCTTTCTTTTCATTTTCCTCCTCCGTCTCCTCTTCTTTTTGTTCCCTTGCTCCTCTTCCTTCTTGGTCCAGGTTTAGAGCTTTGTTCTTGATCTGTTTGAAAACTGTTGTCTTAGAAGCTTTCAGTATGTTCACAATGAATTCTAGCACCATTTGAATATTTCCTCAGAACTTGACCAAGGAAGTGTTGGAAGCTGAACCCCAAAATCAGGATGTGTAGGAGAAAGGAAAAAGAAACTTTAGTTTTGTTTGCTCCTCTGCCCTCCTCTTCCTTCCTCTCTCCTCCTCTCCTCTTCCTCGTTCTCTTTTTTCCTCCTTTTTATTTTTCATGTTCTTACACATTTTCATTCTGACACTGATATTGATACCTTGTTCCTCTCCAAGCTTAGAGCATTAGAGCTGTCGTGTCATGGGGTAGAGAAAACACTTAGTAGAGCTGATGCGAGAACCGATAGCTGCCCACTCCTGTTCCATTTCCCTCAGGTGGTTCTAGGTGATGAGAGAAGGACCACTTTTGCTTCTGTTCTAAATTATGCCATTAATTTTAAAACATGGTGGCCTGCACTGTAAAGATTATACTGGTGTGTGTGTGTTTAAGAGGTGGGGCTTCAGAAACACTCCCATGGCTCTGGACTCTTTAGGGGAGATTCCATCTGTCTGAGCTTTCCAGTGTGACTCACTGCCCTGGGAAGGCAGAGTTCAACCTCAAGCATCTAGGGAGTCCCATTGCCTTAAAGACACAATGTCCACATTTAGCTGAAAGGCTGGGAAGGCTGGAATGGTCCTTTGTCACATCAATTTCAGTGAATATTCAATCCTTCCCTCACAGATGCCTGGGGACAGAAGAAAACACAAAGTGGATTTTACAAGCTTTTGTAAAATGAAGGTCACCTGCATCTTCCATGTGAAGACTAAGAATATTTATTGTGTAATTAGAGTTCTGATCCATAGGGGGAGGAAAAATCTTTTGCATGTCACGATTTTCCTCCCTCTTAATTCTCAGCCCACTCACATCAAAAATTAACAACAGGAAGCATCAATCTCCTCTCAAAATACGTCATTCACATGTAACCTAGGGGGGTGTGTGTCTCAGGGTCTCAATAGTTGGTAAAAACAGGTGTTGTCATTAGCTTGAACACCCACATCTTAAAGTCAAAGACCCAGCTTGCTGGCTGCAAAGGCAAAACGCTTCAGAGCATCCTACTGTAGACAGAATGCCAAGGATGCCACCGGAACTACCCATCTTTGGTTGACCATTCAGTATCTCATCAGCCAGATGCCCTCAGAGATCTAGAATTGTCTTTTGCATTGAGCTTCCTGATTGTGTCTTTAGCACAGTCACCTGTAACTGGACATGCTTTAGTTATGCTGCCAGTGTCGTCTTAAAATCAGTGACATCCCACACAGCTATAACCACAATCATCTCTGTCCCTAAGGCCACTCCCCAATATGGAAAGATGCACTTAACTTCTGAGATCTGTTCAGTTAATGGGTGGGGGTGGGACCGATTATTTTCCCCCGTACTTGACAGGTTTTAGATATGTATAAAGAAGTAACTTATATTTAACATTTTTATTTGAGAAACTTTGATGTGTACTTCAATTTACTAGCTATCATCTTTAAAACTCTCTGACATGCAGAAATTATCTGGTTGATTTATCATTGTCTTCTGCTGGGTGACTCATCTCAAAATGACATGGCATTTGCCTTTGAAATCAGTACTGTATTTATTTCATTGTTCTGAGCCTTCCCAAATAAATCTGTATTTTTTGATAGAATAATTGAGAGAAAAATAATAATGTAGCAACTATTTTGTAGCATATGGGTTATCCACAGTTCACTACCCTTCGACTTTCATCTCACAAACTTTTCTGAGTTTCAAAATGACTGTGTTCTGCCAAAGGACATGCATGTCTTAGCACTGTAGCCATGGCCCGATAGAGATCTGTGACAGTGAACATGGATAGAATTGGCAGTGCCATTTTGCTGATTTCTCTTCCTCCCAGACTCCGTTGATGAGGAAAAATAATCAAACTAACCTTTCATGTGGGGAAATAAAAATCTCCCATGTATGGATAAGCATGAGGCCAGAAAGGGCTGTAATTGATTGAAATCCTTCATTTTGTGGTCTGGAGTTTTTTTTTTTTTAGAAAATATGATTAGTAGTATTCTTAATAAATACTATGGATAACTCAAGGGATATTTATTTTATTATTTTAATTATTTTTTGTAATACTTGGCACTCAGATGGCTATAGGTATACTACCACTGATTTAGAATAGTTTAAATTTAAAAATTAAAATGGTATTTGGAAATCCTAATGGCAGCCACTATTACTTACCTAAGCTTAAAATATACAAAGAAAAGACAAAAATTTTCATTGAGTGTCCACCATAGATAAATACATCACTGATACTTGACATGAACCGAGTCACTTATCCATCCCAACTGTTCTGTTGGATAGAATCATTATTATCATCTCCATTTTATGAGTAAGGGAAGTCTAATCTAATAATAGATTAGGTTGTTAAGTCAACACCAATATTCAAATACTAAAAATTAGTGTGAGCTTTGAGGAATAGAGAAGCTGAATATCAGATTTATCCTATTTTATAGAGGAAATTACTAAAGTTCCATGATGTGAAATAGCATGTCTAATTCATAAGTGTTAGACCCAAGCAAGGTTAAAACCCCAATTTTTCTTGTTGCTGTGTGAGTGTATGTGTGAGTGCGTGTGTGTATGTGTGTGTGTGAGTGTGTGCACATTCTATCTAAGAGCATCTCTCCCTAGGTGTTAGTAGAGCTGGTTGGAACAACACATTAGTCTTTATGTCAGATTGTCTGAAATCAGAGACTTATTTTCTTAAAACAGAACTCAGGTAGTCTTCAAAGCCTCACCTTTTCTTGCTCCTGTTGTATTGGGCAGTGTCTGTCACGTGTTTAATGGCAGGGAACTCACCAAGGCTGGCTGGCCATAAGCCCTAGGTATTTGTCTTCCAAAACTGAGAAAACAAGGTGCACATCACCAGGCCGGTGCTCAGGGGACTAAGTTCAGGTACTTGTGAAAAAAGGCACTTCTCTGGGAGCTTACTCCCATTTATCTTTTTATTTTTCCTTCTTTCTTCTTTTTTTTTCTCCCAGAAGCCCACTCTTTTTGGTTGGAGCAGCCTGTGATGGTAAGCAGAAACTGCCATGCTGGCATCTACAGACCAGGTGACCAGTGCTGTGGACCAGTATGCCCCTCTCAAAAGGAAAGAAAAAAAAGTGACTATACTCAGTTTAACTGTGTGAAGACTCAGTTTCATCTGGAAGGCCAAAGAGGGTTTGAAATACCTAGGTAGGTTCTTGGAGAAGAGTACTACAGGAGTACTCCATGAGGTACACTGACAGACAGGAGGAACTTATCTCTGCAGGAAAGTTCTTAGTAAAAGGCTTTCCTACTCAGGCTGCCCCTTCGGTGGTGGCTGGCAGCCCCGTATATGTAGAGCAGCCTGGGTGATTGGATAGATGGGGACTGCAGCTGAAGCCTGGAGTCTTGGAGTCCTGCTCCCAGATAAGAGTGAAAGCAACTTTACTCTTTCATTTCTGCAGTTGGGGGTGGGAATTAGAGGGTGTGCTGCTTTTTGTGGGAGTTACTGCAGATCTCGAGGGAAGGTTTCTCAGTGAGGAAGACCCCTTTCTGAACCCACAGCTCCCCCACACTAGCTAAAGTGGCAGACGTGGCTGGGAGGTGGCTACTGGCTCAGGGCCTGAAACACTGAGTAATTCGGAGGATGGCTGGGGCTGTAGGCATCATTCCAGACACTTCCACGTTGTCTTAACGTTTAAAAAAAAAGAGAAAGAAAAAATATCCTTCCATTATCCAGGCCAATAGTGGGAGGCAGATACTTGGCTCTGATACAAGACCCATCCCTTTTATGGAAAGACGTTGCTGGAAAGTTCCAGCACAGAGAAAAGCCAGGGATAGCTTTGTATATTTTACAGAAAGGGGAGGACCAAGTTAGGAGGTGATTGATGGGGGAGGGAGGGAGGGAGGGAGGGACTGAAGGGAGCCCTACTTATTTTCCTCAAATTTCTCTCTCTATATCGTTCTTGACTTAAAATGACAATGACTTGATCTCATTGTCTGATCTTCTCCAATGAAACAGTTGACCACTTTTATGGAACCCCAAGAGGTGTGTTAGTGACTGTGGACTTAGAGAAAAGCAATAAATAAATAGAGTTTAGAAAGAACAAAATAAGACTTATGCACAGCAAATCCCATACATAATGCCTCGGCATAACCAACAAAAGCAGGCCACTGTCACTGTCCTCTGGACGAGTGTTTATTTACTGGAGAAGAAGAAGGTACAATTAAAACAGAGGGAGGCGCGTGTCAAGATGTTATTGGAGTCAAGCAGATTGACTACCTGAAGTGACAGGCCTGGCTGTGTAGAGCAGAGAGGCTGGTGACGGGGTCAGAGGCTCAAGAACATTTGAAGCACAGAGTCAGAGCCTGGCTATCATTTTTAAATTGAATTCCAGGTTTTAGCTCAATTAAAAGCCACTGCGAGGATTTGAGGAGAGAAATGGTATGATCAAATTATTAGAGCAGCGTGGTTTTTATATTAATTAGGACAGACCACAGGGACCAGAGGCATGAGAGGATCAGCAAGAGAGGTAATTCACTAACCAAATAAGCTTAAGAGCCCAGAAGGTCTTGGTGAAATCGACAAATTAAAGCTACAGTGTTGCCTGACATTATAGACAAGAGAGGGTATTTCTCCTCCTTCATTAATTTTTATCTGACTCACTTACCTTCTTAGTCTGACAGACTGGGATCAGCATCAGTCTGATTACTTCCCTTTCATCTGTCTATAAACGCCAGCATGGCAGCCTTTGTCCATTTACATGTGTGTATGTGTCCACAGGCTAAGCTAAAATGAAGAGCAGAATGTCCAGACCAACGGTGGTTACTGAATTATTTTTTTCCACCTTAATTTGAAAAAAAAAAAAAAAAAAAAAGAGTTTGTGTTTTTCTCTTTTGCTCATCATCAGCCCTGATTCTTATGAGGGTTTTTAGTCTGAAATCTGAATGTGTTTACCAGCTGGGAAAAATGTGACTTTTACTTTACATGATTTTGTCTCTTGAGAGAGAGAGAGAGAGAGAGAGAGAGAGAGAGAGAGAGAGAGAAATTGAGAACTGAGAATTGGCAACAGTATTAAGCAACAAGCTGGCTTTTGGTTTTTTCTTTCTCCTTACCCCGGTTGCAGGCTTTCTCCAGAGGCCTGAAAGACTTGGTCAAGTTTTAAAAGATAATCTCCCAAGGAGTTGCCTTTTGCCTTAGAAAATGCCACGTAGGTTTTCTGAGTTATAAAGGCTGAGGAAACCATGTTGGTGACATTTGCAGCTTTTTCTTTTTGTGGTTCTGGGTGGTACAGCGTGGTTGCCAACATTATCCGTTCCTTCTTCTGGGAAGAGCCTTAATTGTCCTTGGCTTGCTAGACTCCAAGGCCTCTGAAAAATATGAGGCTGATCCCTCTAGTGTTCCCTCATGAAGACTACAGTGCAAGGTACTGGCTGGAGGAGCACTGTGGGAAGGAGAGCAGAGATGGCTGGAAAAGCCATCTGCTCCAAAATGACATTATTGACATGACTTTCTACAAAATGCCCTGCAGAAGACTGGTTTTTTAGCCAAAGAAAATGTAAGCCCTTCAATACACTTTAATGCATATTGGAGGTATGCAATTAATTAACATTTTGATTGGGGGAGGAGCGTGTGTCATTGAGACTTAGTTGGAAAAAAAGACAAAACAGTAAACAACTGAAGTAATATTTGCCAGTTACCAGAGATTCAGGGGCATTGTAAACTTGCCTTGACTTCAGAAATGAATTTACAATACTTGTTAGGGTTGTCTGGCTATATTCATAGGATTTCATAGTCAAAGAAAGGAGAGACAAGATTTCATATGCTTTTACAATCTTTCCCTGATGCCTCCTGATGCTCATTAAAAAAAGAATGCTATCTTTTTCACATTTTTCTTTGACATTTTTTCCTGCATTCAGACATTTGTTAAATAGCTATTCTGCTCAAGAAACTGAAGATATAAAAATGATAAGATAAAGTCACTTCCCTTCACAGACACTACCATCCCACTGGAAAACAGACTCTTGGTGACAATAGAGCTTTATACATACTGCCTAGGACATGGGGGAAATGATGTTAATAATTGATGTTAGTTATCAAGGAAGATGAATATTTAAGTGGTAGTTTGAAGTATAAGCAGTGGAGTTCTCATTAGAGGCAATTCATGGTTTGACATTGTTGACTTATCCTTAGTTAAAACTGGTCTGGTCAGGTCCAGTTTCTGGAGAACTCTATGGCATGTTCAATGAGCAGCTATATTTCTGTGTGTTTGTTGATGATGATGTGCAGCCTTGGTTTTTCCTGCAGAGCAATTCTGCTAGATTCCAGTGTCCTTTACTTTTTCCCATGGAAAAATCAAAAGAGCCATATGGCAGAAAGGCCAGCATTCCATCAAATGAACAGAAAATAAGATGGGGAAGGACCTTAGGGTAGGTATTTGGATTGCTGCAACAGCTCTGCCCTCCAGCATGGAGAGGAGGTGAGAGTGTTGCAGGGGACCCTGTTCCTTTGCTGGAGTAGAAGTGGACTTTATTGGAGAGAGTCAAGTTATTAAAGATCTCTTTCAGTTTTGAGAGCCTGTAAGCTAATTTTTATATGTATGTTTTAAAAGGACTGGTTGCCACAGAGAATCTAAGAAACAAAAAACACACCTGATAGCCCAGTACACTAATATTTCAAGTATACATTACCTTACAAGTCCATTAGCCGCCCCCCCCCCAGTCATTTTGTTTTTGACAGTGAGGCAGTTTTCAGAGGCTCTTTGGTTGTAGCTAAACATATTAAGCTCATTTTGTTTATTATATGAGACATATTATTGACAGCTGCTATATTTATATTTGTACATGTATAGTCAAAACCAAATCACAGCCATAAAGTCTACAATCATATTAAGGATCTTAAGAAACTGTCAGATGGAAAATTAGGCTGTGATTTAATGTGAATATCAATGCAGTAGGCAAACTATATTTTATGGGCAGCTAATGTGATATTATTATTTTATGAAGACTTAACTCTAGTATTTTGGTAGCTCCCTCCCTATGATTATAACAACAATACAATTTAGTAGTCAAGGTACCAGAGTATGCGCCTAATGAAAGTACTGAAGTGGAAAAATGCTATGGGAGGTAGTACTGGACCACATAGTAAATAGGAAAGCTGGGAATCAGGATCCTGCTTGTTTCTGGTTCTAGCATCCTTTGCACTTCAGAGTCTCTCTCTTCTCTCTTTTATTCTGAGCTGACATTGCAACACTGGAATCATGCTGGTGCCTTTAGGATTTTTACTCCTGCGATAAATCACGATGTACATTGCTGCACTCATCCTTTCTATTTAAGAGAATATTTCCCTATGATCTCAGCACAGATGGGCTCCTAAATTAATTTTGGAACCATGATTTTAAAAATTTGAAAGGAAATATACATTTTTTTAGGGCTATGCATAATTATAGAGTGGTTATAGCAAATGAGAGAACATGCATGAAGGAAACCCAATTTTACTATTTGAAACATGCTCTAAGTTAAGAACATGCATTCTCCAAACTTGCTGGTACCTTTGGAGTTCCTTGGTTCCCAATGTTGTGTCAGGGCTTTTTCTTTCTCTCTCTCTCTCTTTCTTCCCTTTTAAAAACCTTATCTTTAAAAAAAATTAATTTAATTTCACTTACATATGTTTTATTTTTTCTTCTTGCCCTACAGGTCCTTTGCATATGTAGTATGGCTTCCAGTTAACTATTTTTATGAGATTCCCAAGTGTGACTAGTGAGTTTCTGTTTCTTGTGCCTTCTCTTGGGCTCTTTTCCTTCTGTTTGCTTGTTTTGTTCAATTGCACTGTGTTAATTTTGTTTTATTTTATTATATTTATTATCACTTTGAAGCTTGATTTTTTTTCTAATGAGATAAAAAGGAGGTGGATCCAAATGGGTGGGACAGGGGAAGAAATGGGAGAAGAAGAGACAAGGGGAATTATAATTAGAATATGCAATGTAAGAAAAAAAATTATTTCCATAAAAGAAAAATTATGAGGGAAAGAGTAAATATGAAAATTTCCCTTTAATCCTTCACAATCGAGTAACCACAATAAAATGTTTGGAGTGCTTAAAAAAAGAAAACAAAAGCATGTTTCCTCACTCCTCAGTTTCCCAGGATTCTGTTAGCCTTTGCATATAAATGAGGCACCATTAATATCCATCATCCTACTTTTATTGGTTACCTTTGTTGATTTGAATGATGAAAGACTTGAGCACCTACAAAATGCCTATTGGGCATTCTTTTTCCTTTTTAATACTTATTTTTATCTTATGTGAATTGGTGTGTTGTCTGCATGTATAACTGTGTCAGATCTTGGAATTACAAACAGTTGTTAGCTGCCGTGTGGATGCTGGGAATAAAACTCAGGTCCTCCGAAATAACAGTCAGTGCTCTTAACCGCTGAGCCATCTCTCCAGTCCCAAAATGGGTCTTGGAAAGAGTCTCCAAACAATGCTTCCCTTGTGTGAACAAACAACTGCTTCTTCCTCTAACCTGCTATTCTAGGACTCACTCTTCAGTGCCCCCTACCTGCATTGCCCTGCATCACAGTTTCTCATCCCTAGCATTCTCCTGGTTTAGAATCACCAGGGTGCCAAACTTGAGGGGCAAAAAGAACGGGAGGAGTTGGGGGAAAGGAATAAACTTAAATTTTGTTCTTCCCTATTTTGTTTCTGCCTTGGTGTGCTACTGAATGAAGCATTTAAAAAGTTTTACAGTTTGGGGATCTAGCTCAATGGTAGAGCACTCTCCTAGCAAATGTAAGGACCTGGGTTCAGTCCTCAGCTCCAGAAAAAAATAAAATAGAAAGTTTTACTTAAAACTTATTTTTCACTATAATTTCATCTTATATGCCGAGACAAAAGATCACATGATAAGAAATATAGAATTCGGAGTTGTTTTTTCTCAATATCTGAAATTGAGTAACTATTAATTTTAATTAAATGACAAGAGCCACCATCTCCTCAAAGCTCTGGGCTTTAGAATTTGCAAAGGCTGATATTTAACCATGATAAACAAGTCAATGTGTGATTCTGAATTCTAACTATCAGTTATTTATTTATCAATCAACCTCCCTTTTGTATACACAGAAGCAGTACTTTCAATGGGAGGAAGTCAAGAAAAACTAAATCGAAAGAAAAGGATCAGAGACAGAGAGAGAGAGAGAGAGCTTGAGGTTGAAATGAAAGTAATTTGCTGTGATGAAAAGGAATTACAGAAGACTGATGGAGAAAGACTTTGCCATGGATGAAACTGAGAAGCCCTGAGACACTGCCTGTCCCAGTAGGCAGCCCTCTGTCTTTATCCACAGTGCTACTATATTGTTAAATCTTGCTTGCTCTTTGAAAGCTCACCTTAAGGGCTAAACTAAGAAATTCAATTACTTTTCCAGAAGCTCTAGTGATGGCCAACTAAACTGTGGCCCCCGAGGACAGTATTTGTATCCTTTGACAGCAATTAATGAAACCAATAAATCAATTAGTTAAATTAAATTAAGGTCCACCCAGCTGTTTCCACAGCCTACCCATGTGTAACTAAATGTAATTATATGGGCACCCTGGCTGCGAAACAGATATGGTTTCAGTGATCTTCACTGCCCTTATGTTCTAATACCTGCTCCCACTTTATAAAATTAGAGTTATTCTACCTTTGCCTTGACTCTATATTATTTGAACTTTGCTTGAGGGAAAGTTCTTAATAAAGGGCAGTGGAAATACCTCTTTGTGCCACTGAGTGACAATGGATTAGACCCAGGACCCGTTCTTTATGTTTTATCCCTTATGGATTTAATGGATCTCATTTTTCTTACAAAGTAATTGTTAAATCCATACCCATTTTGTATCCCAGAGAAGAAGCTTTTCTCTTGCTTGACAATGCTGATTCTTCCACTCCTGATTTCGTCTCTAGGTCTAAGAGGATTTCTCTCCCCTCTACCCCAAAGCTTTTGCTCCTGCTGCCAAAACAATTACCCTGCAATTGTATTTTCCCTCTCCCCAAACATCTGTGTTCTCCTCCCTCCAGCTACTCTGCATAGTTTTAATATCAATGTATCATAACAATTGCCTTTTTCAAGGGCTCCCTGCGCCTTCTACTCTTTCTCGGACTTCTGCAGACCAGGACACCGGTGACCAAGCTATTCGCCTTGCCACCCAATTTCACCAAATCGTCTTTTTGCCTCTTTTGATGAAGACAGGTTTTGTACTCTGTAGCTTGGCTGACATGGAACTCACTATATGCCACACAGGCTGGCTTTGAACTGATAGTTCTATCTCAGCCTCCTGGCCTACTGCTTCATGAAGTCTTACCTATCAATACCTTCTGTTGAACCTTCAAGTATCTATGTCTATGACCCACATATAAAAATAAAGGAGATTGAGAGAAGGCGCAGGCAAGTAATAGCTGTAATGGGGTCTAATCACAAGGTCTCCTGCTACAAGGAAATACAAGGAGAAATGATGATTTAGCCTGGATGGACCGACCAGGAAGGGCAATACAGGTGACATGTAAGTTGAACCTTTGACCGGATCAAGAAAACAAATAGCATTTCCATTAAAGGAGTATGTGCAGATCCCTACAGATACGAAAGTACAGAGTGCTTTCAAGTCTTGTGATTTTGAGTCTCTGAAAAACACTGTTACAAAGGTAGACCCTTTTAAATGAGGGACTAGGAAATTTTAGATCCTTTCACCTGAACTGGATCTGCTAAGATATTTGATTCAACATATACAATCTAATTTTATGTGTTGGAAAATACACTTGTGAATAATGAGAAGAATGGATTGGAGAGAGGATCTTTAGATGTTTATTTCAGTGGCATAGGATCTGTGTCAGGATAATGGTCACGGGAATTACTATTTGACACCTTGAACAGGTAAAATGATCACATATAGTTCAGATTCAATATTGAAAATTGACAGTAGAAAAACTAAACATGATGGACAACTCTGATGCTTTTGAGATAGTGTGTGCATGTGTGCGTGTGTATGCATGTGTGCATGTGTGTGTGCACATGTGTTTGCATGTGTGTGTGTGCATGTGTGCAGGTGTGTGTGTATGCATGTATGTGTGCATGTATGTGTGCACTATGTGTGCATGTGTTTGTGCGCACACATGCATCAGAGAGAAAAACAGAGAGAGAGAGAGAGAGAAAGAGAGAGAGAGAGAGAGAGAGAGAAGAGAGAGAGGTGTTCACTTGTGTGCACATGTATAAGTCAGGGGTTTGTGTCAGATGTCTTCCTCTATAGCTCTCTACCAGACAGAATCTCACTGAATCTGGAGCTCACTGACTAGGCTAGTACGGCTAGACAGCAAGCTGCAGGGATTCTCCCATCTTTTTCTCCCAGTACTGGGATTACAGGCGTGTGCTATCATACCTGAATTTTAAGTACATGCTGGGGATCTGAACTCATACATGTGCAACAAGCCCTTTAGACACTGAGCCATCTCTTTAGCTCTTCAATTATTTATAATTGCATGTAATGAATATTAAACTCTTGTAATGTTATGCATTTGTACAAACATTTCAAGGTTTCCTTACTGCCTGAATCCACATTCTTTGGTTACCAGTAATCTGCATGCAGCAGAATCTGACTAAACTGACTTGAATGAGGTAGTATCCAGCATCAGTGGACTGTGACTCTGGAACCAAAGAAGACCCACTATTGGAGGACAGGAGCTTGTGTTTGTGTCATAGGTTCAGCATCTAAGATAAGAGGCATTTGAATAGGCAGATCAGAGGACTATTTTCTGAGCTGAGTAAAGTTCAGGATGCTAGCTGCCGAAATGGAGTGTCTCTCTTTTTGAGAAAAATACGCAATCATAGAAATGCGTAACGGGTTCACTGGCCCTTTGAAAATTATGTGTGAAGCCAAATTAAGAATGCTTGAATGAAGAGTGAGGTTCATGCTGCTTAGTCTGTCGTGCTGAGGCCCTGGGATTTGGGTTCTGAGAGCCTCTCAGTCCTTGTTTGATCTCCCTCTTCTTGCCTCAGACACTCAGGAGAAAAACAAATTACATCCCCAACTCTGAACCTGGACTCACGTCATTCTCCTCTTTATAGAAAATGTCGAGATCCTCTTATTGACATCCTAGTCATCCTTCAGTGGCTGAACTGAAAGCCTGCTCTTCTTTTATGAAGTCTTCCTTGATTCATCCATCAACAGAAGGGTGATAGCCTCTCTCTTCTTGTCACTTATATACCTTATAACTATTTCCTCATGACACTTATTACTTTCTTCTGAAAAAAAAAAAAAGAAGAGTGTTTCTCTCCCTTCTGAGATGGCTCCTTAAGTGCTCAGGCTGGCTTTGAACTTGCCATTCTCTTGCTTCATTCTCCCTGGTAGTGATATTACATGCATGCTCCATCATATCTGAGTTATTAGTTTTCTCCTTTACATTTAGTTTTTATACAGCTTATTTCTTCTTTGCTGTCTTCAGTGCCTGAAAGCAGGAGCCACTGGCCTGGGGCCATTCAGCTTTGTGTCAGCATTGGGTTCTCTGCATGTGTAGCATTCTCAGGGTAAACTTGTCATGCTCTATGCCTGGAAAGAAGGGGGCCCTATCTAATTTTATCCTGCTTCTATTTCATAGCTCTTCTTTTCAAGGGAACAAGTTCTTTTCTTTCCTTTTTTTTGCATCCAGTTCCCCCCAATACTTCGTGGCCAGTTTTATCTTCCCTTGGAGATCAGTTTCTCCTTCAGTAGCCTTTGGAATGGCATGGCTGCTGTTTTCTCTTCATTTGTTTTTAGGCCACTCAACTCTTATGTTGGTTTCACTTGTTCTCAGGGGGAGAATTTCACTTATGTCTGGAACATCTTCTCTTTATTGAAATGCATGCTTCCCAGATGTGTCATCAGGAACTATGGAATCACAGGAGAGAAAGTGGCACCTTGTACGACTGACAGCAGGGTCCGGCAAATGCTTTGTGTGTGCAATTTCACTCCAGCAATCTTACTTCCTTAAAGAAGACAGAATTGGGAGTCACCACTAAATATTTAAATTAACTGTGGCCACTGTAAGAGTTCTTTTTTTTTTTTTTAATTTTTTTGGTTTGAAGTGCAAAAATCACATTTCCATCTTGGGTGGAAAGCAACCTTTGTCCTGTAGACCTCTGCTGGGATTGGGGTTGGGGTAGTGGGGTGGGGTACCACACTGTGCATGGGAATATAGCATCCTCTGGTATTCAGAGTGCTTCTGAGGCCCTAATGGCCTAAAAGTGGAGAGTCAACAAAGCTCTGGGTTGACATTTCTATTTCAGGATGATAACTGAGGTTTCTAATGTTCACATATTAAGCTTATTCCATGAGAGATAGTCCCAATCTTTTTCTTCTTTTCTACTCAGGTCTTTCTGTAAAGAATTTTTCTTGTTTGTAACCCCTCTCGGAAAGCTTTCCTACTCAAGGTTTTCATTATGGCTCTATGACAATAGGTGTTGGTTCAAAGAGAGTAACTTAGCATTGTCCTCATCAGATATTATATTAGAAACCAGCTCTGATGGTGTTTTGGGGGATTTGTATGTGGCTGCTTCATTAGTGAGGATATCTCACATGCTGATATCCTCTTGGTATTTATAAACCCTTGGCTGGACTCCACAACCAGCAATCATTAAATGAAATTCCCATCTGTAACAAATATGCGTCAAAATGAGTCTATCTTGTGTTTATCATAAAATGCAGTACTTGACATTTTCTTCTCCCCCACAAAGACCACATTGGCTCAGCTTGCCTTCTCCTGCCTTGGATATCTGAGGGTGAACTTGCTCCAGATTGATAGCTTCACTATATTCTTCAAGGAATCTTGCAAAACAACATGTCTTTGGGAAATGAAGAGAAATATGGTGTGGGATAATAGATGATAGACAGTCAGCGGGCAATTGCTGACTTTTGAAAGATTTATAAATTGTGAAACCATGCCAGTCCATTTTGAGATTATTAGGCACATGCAATGCATCCTCATGGCCAACAGGAAGGCCTTTCTTCTGCATAAGAAAACAGGAGAACATTACAAGAAACTTTTCCATAGAAATATCCACAGGAAGTTCCATCTGTGGGTGTTTCCATCTGACTGTAACAGCTTGACAGGTTCTTTGTAAGTGCTTCAAAGACCCCCATTACCTTAATCTTTTGGAATTAAAGAAAATACCACAGTGATTTCAGCATATTTTCTATATTTCAAATTAGTTTTCATTTAAGGCCTTTAAAATTAAGAATGACACCCAATTTTTCCTCCGGTGAATCATAGCATCTGAACCAACTCTGATTTTATTAAAAAAGTCTTTGATTTCATGAAGAAGGTTAATATCCAGTAACCAAAACCCACAACCATGCCCCTGTCTAACCATCATAACTGCATTCACTTACAATTCTATATTCTAATTTCTTTATGATGAAGTAATTAGCATTAAACCATCCTTGAGCTTATTATGATTACAATGGCTGCTGTAATCATAGTTAGTCATAACCATAATTATCATCACAAATATAGTGGCTATTAAAGTAAATTTTAATAACTCACTCTATCATTAATGTAATTGTTATTGTTAACTTCGTGCCCTCTTATAAGCTGTGCAATAATGAATAATTGACAGTGCCGTGGAATTATGCATCCTGAAGCACAGAGCAGGAAATCCCATTCTCTGCACTAATAAAGTACCAAAAATTTATGTAGAAGTTAGTAGTTAGAAACTCAAGCCATTCTTATTACCAGTAGGTTTATGAATAATCTTGCATTTTGTGAGCTACCTTCTGTTTCCAACCTTAGCTTAAGCTACACTACATAGAGACAAAGGACAAGCTAAAAGAACAGATAACAATGAGGGGCTCAGAACCATACAAAACCAGATGGTGGAAGCAAAGAAGAGAGAAAGAAAAGGATTTTAATTTCTTTCTTGGAAGCAAGTTTGACTATAGGCCAAATTTAGTGAAATCTTATGTTACCTCTGTCTTTTACATTCACCTTCTATTATCCTCTGCTAAGCCCATTGTGATGAAATCCCATCAAAAGTAACTGCCAAGATGGAGAATCTACCAGCTACTTGATTCTCACATAGGACAGCTGAATAAAAGAAATGAGTCGCTATAGAAGGTGTCCTTGTTGGGGTGTTCTTTTGCTTATTGGTTTTCAGCACCTGAGAGGGCTGTGGGCTTAGGGTGCACTTCCTCCAGCTGTACTAAAAGATTTAGGGGTGATGGGGGAAGCTCTGTAGTCTTTGGGAGAGTTTGTGCCCTCTACTGGCCAACTTAGTACGGGTCTTCTCACAGTGCTATAAAAAGGCTACTGCCATGGACTCAAATATCCACATTGTCTCTTCATAGTGCGTCCATTTTGTGTCTTCAAACACATTCATATACCCTCAAGGTGTTATGCAATTCTCTTCTCCTTCTGAAGAATCTTTACAGCCTTCTTTATTTTTGAGGATCCCCTTCCACATTGTTTCCCATCTGAACTTTCCTTTCATGACTTGGCTATAAGGACCACACCTTTCCACACAATATATTATGTTTGCTGATTCTTTTTTTTTTTTTTTTTTTTTTTTTTTTTTTTTTTTTTTTTTAAAAAAAAAAA